>VYXF01010446.1:3400711-3573919 GCA_013397295.1 Polioptila caerulea
CACTGCGGCCGGGCCCGCGCCCGGGAGTGCCCGCGCCGCGGGATCGGCTCCGCGCCGGCAGAGCCGGGACCCCCCGACAGCTCGCTGGGGACAGGGCAGAGGGAAATTCGGCGTCGTCTGACCTTTGAACATCATTCCTGCTAAATTCATCTAGCACCAGAAGCTTAGGCAGGGGGTTTTCTTCCTCTGTGCTATGTGAAGGATGAGGGAGTCATACAAAAAGAAAAGGCTTGACTTTCAGGTGTGAGTAATGGGAGGGGGGACAAGAAAATTATAAAATCCGACCTCCCACCAGTTACTAATGACAGAGGCCGACTTATACAAATGTATTAATTGGTGAAGTCTGATAGATGCAGAACAGACTCTCCTGAGCTCTCTGTGCACAGCAAATGTAGCCCAAGGGTTTAAGTGAAGCAAGATTGAGCAGAGCTTGCTTTTGATCTTTACAGGATACCATGTAAAATTGGTGTTTCATGTTTCTGAAAGCTAAGAATGAAAAAAGAAACATAATCAGATTGTTTTTTTGAGGTGGCTTAGAAATTTATAGAAAAATAAAGCAGCTAATACAGTGAATGATAATGTGTCAGATAACTGTGTGTCCATCTGATACTCACAGAGAAACTGGAGCCTTGAACTCTCAGGAACAAGCCTAATCTTAGGATTAGCAGTGAAGTCCCATTGGAGAACAGTTCCTATAGTACCTAAACTTTCACCCTCAAAACAACACACAATTAACAGAGCTGCCTCTGCCAGCCTCCCAGAGGCAGTACCATATTTCTCTGTCATTTCTCACTGCTCAATGAGGCCAAATACACTACATTAACCTTTATTTACTAATTCTACTGCTATTTTGTCTTTACCTAGAATGTCCCCTTGCAAGTCTCTTTCTCCTCTGCAACCCACATTTTCTTCCTGTCTCAAAATACTACTACCACTTCTTGTAGTATACTGGCACAAATTTTCTACTTGACTAATGGTGTTGGTCTTGAAGTCTCCAATTCCAGCTTCTCCAGCATCTCCAAATTTTAATTCTGCATTTACTCACTATTGACAATGCTTTCCAAATTGAAAAAAACCTATTTGCTTGAAAGTTGACTCCTTTTAAACATTATTACAAAGGCAAGTCCAAGAGCAAAGCCCAGAAAACTGCAGTTGGTATGTTTGTGCAGCAGTTGTAAATGACAGATTTTATTTATCATTTAGAATCTGAAAACTTCAGAATGAAGCAAAAATGTCATAGGAAAGCAGCAGGATCCCCTTTATGTTATCTATAATCTGCTTTTTGTTCTCTTTTTTGCACCTCTTAATTACTCGTGCTTTGTTCCATATTAGACTACATTTCTACATTTTCCTTGGAACAAGAGTGTTACTCATCTCAGTGCTTATAAAATACCTGGACATTCAGATTAGATTTTTTTAATTTTTTTTTTTTTTTTTTTTAAGCNTTTTATTTTTTTTTTTTTTTTTTTTTTTAAGTCTTGAGTCCTGATACTTCACTCACTGTGGACTTGTGTCTCCTGTAAAATTAGTTATTAGTCTTTCAGTGTAGATACTCTATTCTTGGAAAAAGCTACATCAAGATGTGTATATAGAAATCCTACCAGCTAAGGAAAGGTGCTGCAAACAGTGTTTACATTTTGGGGGCACAAAGCAGCTCTTGCAAACTCAGCCCTAGAGTGGAGTGGTTACTATGGCTACTTCAGGATTGCTTTTAAGCATGAGTCCAGCCTTGTGCTTGAGTTCATAGTTATCTGATACAAGTCATGTGGTCACAGGCCCAGACTGGTGAGGAACAAATCCTGTTTCCATGGCACCCGTTAGCACAGGTCCAAGCTGGCATTTGTCTGTTGTGAAGAGCAGTGCATGGGGACAGTGGTACTGTCTCACTCCACACCTCCCATGCCATCTCCAAAAGTGTCCATACATGACTGGGGTAGGGGAAACAGGCCCAGTAACAACACAATGTCGAGGCAGTAGTGACAAACTTGCTCTGCCTTCTCAACAGAGGCATGTGCCACCAGGTCCTTCCAAAATGTCACTCCACAACACATATGCCACCAAGACCTGGCAGCCTGTGGGTGCAGGTCCCAGAGCAAGCCATACTTCTGCCATTCTGCCTGTGCTTTGGCAAATAGTCATAATGCTTTACCAAAATGGAGTTGCTCAACATGTGTCTGAAAAGGGGCAGAACTACCAAAGACAGACTTCTAGAATGTGTACAATATAAAACCACAAAGTGGAGAAGTATTCAAAATGCATTTAAATCCAAGAAAAGCTTATGAAATATACCAGAAGTGCTTATCCTGACAGTAGAGGTTAATTAGGCTTAATAGGAATTAGTGGGGGTAGAAGCAAAACTACACTTGTGCTGGAGCACATTGAAAACTGTAAAATGAGGCTTTGTAGGGCTAAAGAGCAAATAGAAAACTCTGCTGTTGTTTATTTCTGTCAAAGGCTTATCAGCCTTCAGCTTTCTCTTCGCTGCTGAAGACATGCAGCACAGCTTTGGCACACCTAAAATACCATACGTATGTGGGGAAAAAGTCTATGTGCATTTTTCATTCTAGGGAGATTTAAAAAAATACCAGTAGTGGCATGTGTCCTGATAGGAATCATATTGTTAATGACTGAAAGGTCTTCAGGAACAGGTGCAGTGTGAAAATAAATATCCTATTTCCTCATTTCATAGCTAAGGTAAAAAAGTCAACTTCACTGTTATTTTGAAAATATTAGATTTTTTCTAAACTTCAACAGCCATGTAAAATGGTGGTTTTTTTCCCTTCATCCTGACTCTATCAAGCTTAGAGTTCTATTCAAATGAGAGAAATCCAAACCAAAACTTGCCACCTGGAATCTCTTTGAATAACACACGGTAAAGACACAGGGAGAAATTAATCTCTATAGTTACTCCAGTAAAACATTGATCTTCCTATCCTTCTGTGCCTCAATGGTTGGGCAGTTTTCTCACTGGTTGTTTTCAACCCTATCCACCCTTAGCACACAGCATAAATGTACCTAAATGTGTAGTTCCAACTTTGATCACATCTATATAGATATTTTTAAAAGAAATCTGACTGCATTATTAAACTGAAATGCTACTTCCCAGGATAAGACCAACAAATACTCATCCTGTAGTAAGAATCATTTCAAGAATTGTGAACAATTTAGAGTTAAGCCATGCCTGTGCACAGTGTCACCTTCTTCCAAAAAGCTACCTGAGGGAATTTGGAAGAACTTTCTTGAAAACAAGGAATACTTTGCTTAAAAAAAAAAAAAAAAAAAAAGCATCAGAAGAATCAATATAAATTGCACCACCACCAATTAGTTTTCAGTCCAAATCCAACAGTTCCTGCAAAACGTTTCAATCTAGTAGCACACACACAGAGAAAGACATCCTTGTGCAGCGTTATAACAATCAAATCGAGCATTTATTGCTGCAAGCCTGATAAACTGACAAAAGTTGTGTTTACCTTTATTAGCCTTTGTGATGGTAAAATATTTAAAGCTGCTGTCTGCCTGCCTCCATAATGCTCCCTGCACACTCCCAGACAGGTCTGCAGCTGATGGAGGTCAGTCCCTCTGCACCAAGGCAAATGGAGCCATTATGGCCAGGGGAGGCACACTGACAAACTCCACGGGGAAATAAACCATTCCCACTGTTACACAGTGACCACAAGCAAGAAACATTCTCAGGCCTATCTTGGACTCAAAAGAGTTCAGTTCCCAAAGGTCAATCAGATAATGAAAGTGGTGGTTTTGCTTTGCCTGAAATGAAGTTTTCTGAAAAACAGATTTCTGCTACTTCATACCATCTCAAAATTGAGTTTCACTTAATTCTTAAGATCTTTCTAAAGGCTGACATAACCACAATATGTAGAGTGAAGAAGCATATAATATTGTAAACACAAAGAAAAGATCATTAACAAGCATAATGTCTGAGCAAAATTCCATCTAGGAGCACATTGAGCTTTTAAGTAGTATTTAGTATTACTTAACACATTTTTAAACATCTCAACACAAACTGTAAATGCAGTCTGAATGTTTTCCATAGAGAAGAGACTTGCTACTGCATGATAGTCAATTTAAGTGTCTGTCTGTGGGGGTTTTTTCTTTCATTAAGTGGCAATTCAGCTCTTCATCTTTTCCGATTTTCTTTACTCACTTTCAAGCAATTACTGCTGGGGGCTCTGATGTTAATGAGTTATACACGGCATATTTAGAAATGAAATACGCTTTTAGAGTATGAAGTTAAGTTAATGGAAGCATCAACCTGAATAGATGCAAAAGCCAGACATCTTTGATATCAGTGCTTGTTTGATTTTATAAGTCAGGTGTTCACATGAATAAGTAACCCTTACTTAGCTCAAGGAGCATTTTGACAAGAAATTTGCACTGATGAGCTATAAAGGCAGCCTTTTTATAAGGCTCTACTTTGCATTGTCCCTCATATTTTTGATCTTGCTTGCTTTCTCTCTTTAGCAATCTAAACCCTTATCAACATTGCAGATCTCTATATTATCATAAAAGCTGTCATACAGCTACTTATAAAAATCTCTACAAATTAAGAAACGTTAAGCTACTGATTTGAAAAGCATAACCCTACTTCTGCACATATTATACTTTTTGTATGAAAGGTGTTTTATTGTATTCACTTATTATATTCCACTTTTGCAGTGGAATACAGCTTAGAAGCATTGACCAAGTTTTTGTTTTTTCCATGGAGTTCAAAACAGTTGACATTTAAAGTAATCTAATTTTTAAATACTCTTCTATGCATTGTTTATTTATGTTGACTAAAAACTTTAGAAAATTTCAATAATAAAATCCAAGAGGCATTTAATGCATCATAACTCTTAAGAACATAGAAACTTAATCTATTTTAACCACAGAAGTTGTTCAGACTTTTAACCACATAAAGACAAAGTTAAGAAGATTTTGCAACTTATCTCCTAGGTTTTGAGCTTCATTTTCCTTCACTTAAACTAAATTCCTAATCTGAAATACAATTGTTTATATTAGACTAACGATACAGAGATGACCTACTAGGAATTGTTTGCTCCTAGCAAATATCCATGCATCACATGAAAGAGACACCCAGATCTGCTTCAAATGTACAGCCACAGAGACCAAAAGCAAACAGGGAAACCCCCAAAATTACATTTGATTATTAAATCCTTTCTTCTGTTGCAAGCAGGAGGAATTCTAGTCCTCACTGAAAATACCTAGCAAGTTCTCCTTCTCTGCAGCACCCCAACACCTCTTCACCCAAGGACCTTTAGAAGAAGCAATATTATCTGAAAAACACACATGATCATATCTACAGTCCAAATTATTTGCCAAAACTATAGGAAATTTGTGGAAAGAGAAAAGAAACCAACAAGATACACTCATTTATTAATCACAAAGTTATATAAATAAAGGAAGAACTTACCATGGAAGTTGTAGACTTTCTACACCTTAGTGGCTTTAATCTAGTAAAACCACAACAAACAACATAGAAAGGAGAGACCAAACTAGTTACCCAGATCATTAACCACCCTAGGAAAAGGGCACATTAATTCTATTTATATCCTTTTACAGGAGCACTTTAAAATGTTGATGGATTCATTGTGTTTCCAGGTGATGAATGGCACTGTTTCACTAGGGTTATGCTAGATCAGAATCACCTGAGGAAATGATGAGACCTGTGCTAATTTCCAGGTGGCTCCAGTAGAATCCTTCTGGCTTGAAAATCTGTTAATCTATCACAATGTGAATTGCAAAGACAATCTTCTATGCAGCCATCAGGTGTCACTCTGTGTAATCAAACACTAAAAATGAAAACTAAATGTCTGCCTCTTAGGTTTCAGCTTATAATTACTCTTAAAAAAAAACAAAAACCAAAAAAAGACAACAACAAAAAAGGGAATTTGAGCCTAGCTCTTGTTAAGGGCAAACTATAGTTTTTATACTATAGTTTATTCCATGAACACTGGAATTCTGGCTGACTTCTGGTAATGGTGACTTATACAGCCAAGACTGGCTCATTGTCAGAGGCAGCAAAGAGGGGCTGAATTTCTAGATTATGGCTTCACCTTTGAGCTTATTTATTCTAATTCACCTTATGTGATATAGTAAATCAGGTTTCAGTGCACTACAAAGTAGAGTAGAAACACTATTGCCACAATATTAAGTCCAAAACTAGAATATGCTTTTCATATTCATATTTGTCCAAAACACTGTGGAAGTATGTCTTCCAGGCAGACATCATCCCTGGACTAGGTATCACCAACCTACACTGCTCCACTGTTATACTAAATGTGATTTTTTTCTCCCTCACAATCAATATTAACATTGATTTATGTACTTTGGTCAATTAAAGCCTAACTCTGGTTACATGTATACTGTGAAATAATCCTGCACTTAACAGACACAAATCTTTTACCACACAACTACAGATGTAAAACATGTATAGACCCTGGGCAAGGCAAAGTGAAAAACAACATTTGGTCTAATTCAATGGCAGAGCATCCAAAAATTTGCAAATAACCAGCTAGGATTTCTGCAGCTGTGTCATAAAGATCAGAAAATGGTTTCAAGTGCTCATGCCATTTCAACTCCATCTCATGAAACAAAGAAAGGTTTGTCTGCAAGGTACAAATTAAAAATACTTCAACTATTTCTTTGTTAATAATCTTATCTAGTTATTGAGGTATAATGCTCAATTTCAAGGTGTTTCATTTTCTGAATTTTTGAATCAACCAATAAATCCTACCTGAAAGTTTCAGATAAGCAGCGTTCACACATTGGCTCTGACATGGAAACCATCACATTCAGCTCTTATGTGTTTTCAACAGATGTGGACCAAAAAACACAGTTAGTGGCAGACCCTATCAACTCTTCATCTGTCAACAGCCGCATTACACCTCTGTCCTTCTGCAGCTTCTGATGTTTAATAATCTGGAAGCCTTTTCTTGGCAGAAAAAAGGGATATAGGGCAAATTTTCAGAGTACAGGCACAAGGATATCTGAATTCCAATATATCCCCTGATGAGAAAAGTCTATGCAGTATGTGGTATGCAACCCCAACATGGGGGAACAAAAGGGCAGCTGAGCATTACAAAGAGAGATTGTTCTCCATCTGCACTGCCTAGCAGCAGCAGCACCTGATGTAGTCTCTAGAGCAGCAGCATTGCCACAATTCACCACTGCAAACCAGGGTGAGATGCTGGCACATCTGAGTCTAGTGGAGCTCTGACTTCAGCAAGACCAGAATTCTGCCCAGGTTCTTGTTGCCTCGAGAGACAGGAAAGTGTGCTCACAGATATGAAGTAGAGACATTTATACTACCACAAGCTGTAGTTTGCATTTTTATTTTGAAGGCAGAGTCTTATGGAGACCTATTGGATGCTCATGCATTATTAATTTTCTTCAGCCATAAAAATATAAAATGGAGCATACAATAACATGTTGTTTATTGCTTATGCCGGTATGAGGCTCAGAAACTCGGATCTCCTGCCAGACACTTACAAGCAGAACTGTTCCACTTCATGCTGATGACACTGCTCCATCAAACAGCACTAATCAAATTGCCCAGGGCCTTCCAAACAAACTGTTAAACTGCATTATCAAAAAATAGTCCAATAATACTGCCCATCTTAGTCTTATATTGAAAGTGTGGCTTGGAAAGCCTCCAAATATGTTGCAAAAATATAATAGGTTCTGCAGATTTGCTTCTGAAATTCCAGCCATTTTACATCACTGTCCTTAAATGAATGGCAGCTGATAGCTATCACAATATTTAGAGGTTTATAAAGAAAAATGTTTCACTTTTAAGGTAGCAATGTGTTTGTATCAAATTTTAACATGCTTAATGACAAAGATTCCGGTTTATCTGGAAAAGTTGCTAATACCGGTCTGCTGGTTTCTCGAAATATTTCACAGTAATTATAAACATTATTTCATTCCAAAGAACAAATGCATTCTGGTTTTCTCAGTTCTGCACCACAGAAAAACTAGATTTGTACTATCAGAAGTTCACCTTCTTACCATTAATTTCTGGGCTCCTTTGATTTTCTTTCAGGCAAGCACTTCAGTCAACACTACTGAATTAGTAGAGTGAAGCTGCCCTTAGGTACCTGGTTTATTCAGTGATGAAAAAAGGGAGGGACCTTCTTTTAGTTAGTTGAGCATCTTCCTCTTGGCAGTTGTCAGTCTTGTCCATGTCTTCTCCTTTTTCTTACAGCTTTAGCAGTGTTTTCAAGATGAAGGAGGAGCAGCTGGTAGGACCATGTCATCAGAAGCAGGCATCTTTCAGACTGTGGAAAGGCTCTGGAAGCATCATGAGTTGTATGTTCTCCTAGAAACTGGGAGATGTTCAATGTTGTCCACGTTGCCTTCTCAAGGATCACTGATCCCCTTGGAAAACAGCAGAAGGTTAAGAGCCTTTCTGTAACACATATTTCCCACTTGGAATGTGTGGCAAGCTTTTGTGCGCATGATATTCTTCTTTCCCACAATCTGTGTATCCAGTTGTTAGCAGATCCTCTGAGGTATACAGTTGGTCAAGTCTGTATTGGCAAATTGTGTCATATATCAGGAACAGATCTGTGAAACAAAACTGTAGCTGCTGAATATCTGACATGAACACTCCTGGTGATTCTTCCAATACACATTGGGGAGTACAGCTTCCACTTCAGTTTCATCTCCAAGTTTGAACCATTTCAAAATGTAAATATGGTAATGGAGATTACTGGATGATTCACTGCAAAATCGCACTCCTGATCTCAAGAAAAATGCCTTTGAAAGCTTCTTCATGCTTTAGCCTCCCAAATTCAATAAGCTCTCGAGACAAACTGATGTCTCAAAAATGGAAAAAACCAGTTTCTTTCAGATTCACCAAAGTCAGAAGACTTCTACCAGCTCTGAACTTGTTTGTCTCTACCTAATACTCAGTTGAGGGGTTTTTTTTTGAGTGTGGTCAGTAAAGTAAATAAACATAGTGATGTTTAGATGGTAGAGGTGGCTTATATGATGTAAAACACTGGAAGGTGCATCTGTATTTTTTGCCATTTTATTTTCACCTGTCTTCCTAGGTGAATTTGATAAATACAATGTTAGAAGCAGCAACAGAGTGGTCTAGATAAGTCCTAGCACACTGTGAGCACCGTGAGTATGCTTCTGCAGGTAGTTTTGCCAATGTCCTTTGATGCCTGTTTGCAGAGTTTCAGTTCTTTTAGGGCTGGACACCTCTGTGCAGAGGCTGCCATCTAAGCTAATGTGGTATCACAGCATGGGTAAATGACAAGGGCTGGGAATCATGTCCTCATAGCAGATAGTGATAAACAGACCACTAGTTTTAACACAGGAAAATTAGACCTTTATTTATTTATTTATTTATTTATTTATTTGTTCAGAGTGATAGAAAATACTTGTAATTATTGAAAAAACCCAAAAAACAAAAAGTTAAGCCATGGATAGCAGAATGATAAACCATTGATAGTTATTTGCCTTTTGGAGTCATGGGCACCTGGGCTAAGTTCTAACTTGGAAACTCCACTAACATATGTCTAGTACCTCAGACTTTTAATGAAATATGTAGTAATTATCTTTCTTACGATTGCACATAGATTTTTACAAGTTATCTATGACTTAAGAGAGCCGTATATCTGAAAATAAGAACAACAGGCTGAATAAGTAAGAGGTTAAAGAGAAAACTTGGTGCTTTGTTCATTATCAATGTATCAGCTGCTCAGCAGAATCATTGGGAAATGGAGAAGAAAAAAAAATATTAACTGCAGTATATTTTAAAACACATCTCATGTAGAATGAATTCCCCAGGTCACATTTAGACTTGTTTTGAGTATTCTAAAAGTGTCACATGTTTTCTATTTACTCGCCAAAATGATCAGACTCTCACAGACTGCAAGGAGGTTCACTAATTTTAAATGTCCAACAAGGAGATTATCTTTCTATCATTAGATGTGAAATACAAAACAAAATAATAAAATGTGCTTTCCTAGTGACAAATAATTTCCCCTCTCAAGGAAATGTGGCCAAAAGATTTTGAAAATGAAACTGTTTTCTTTCTCATTCCATAGGTAAAGGCTAATCAAGAATGTCCCACATTACAATTCCATGAAGCTCCTCTGTTTCACACATACCCACACTGCCTTATAGACTAAATGCAAAAAGCTGCCACTGCACTTACACATTTCTCTGGACCAACTCAATCCAGCAATATGCACAGAATTACAATATTGTTGCAAAGGTAAGTATTTACAGTGAAATTTTATTTTCATTCTGGTTATTATCTTTTCTCATTCCTCAATTTTGCTTAACAAGAAATCTCACGAATTTTTTTTAGCAACTGTACCACTCTAGAATGTGATTTAGCTGATATTAGAAAACCCATATAATCAGAAAAAAAATGCACCAAGAAAATCTAAGATATTCACAAATTTGTTTGCTATTTGTACATGCCTTAAATACTTATATAAAGATACATATCTATATCAGGATATACTTGTAAACAACTAAGAAGTAGAAGAAAAGTTGAATTTGCAATTTTTATAATTGTAAGCATATGATTAATCATCCAGCTTAATAGTGTAAATAATAATATGTAACAGGCATTATTTCAGAACAGTCAAAAATAATCTAAACAAGCCCCCTGTATTCATAGGGACAATTCTTTTATGACAACATCACAGGAAAAGATTGTAATTAATGCAAAAATAAAGCAGACAATCTATTAACATAATCTGAATAAAATCCTTCCACTGTTAAATGCAGACACTAAGTGCTAGTATAATACTTTATTAATTAACAAAGTATTTATCCACTGGGAAATGAGGATAAAAGACCGTACACTTTGTCAGACTGCAGAAAAATGTGTTAGCTCTTCATAAGAAATGCATAAAACTCAAACAAAAGAATGATTATTTCTTTAAACCAATTACATTTAATCTCAGAAGAAAGAATGAATAAATCTGCTTCTTCATGTTACTGTGATACACCACCAAAATTATGGAGATCAGAGTCCTTAAAAATTTCAAGCCTAGTATCCAGCTATTCTCTTGAACTGCTAAAAGAATTAGTATACCACATGGAATTTTAAGTTACAGGATTTTTTTTAGGAGGAATAGTTTTATAAATGAAATACTTTAAATGGAGCTAGTTTTTAGGTAAATGAAAGGTATGATGCTTTCTAAATGAACAGTGTCACATAGCATAGTCATTCTAGCCAGATGCCTTTATGCAGTATACTCTTACACTTGTCATGTGCTCTGGCATTTTTACTTTTCCTTCATTTAAATTTTGCAACTGTTATGTTTTTGGATAATCATACTTCAACTAATTATAAACAATTTCTACCCTGTTAAAAACAAGTAAGCCGCCAAGAACAGTGAAAAAAAACAGGCCTTCCAAATTAAAAGGAATTTACAGATCAAAACAAACAAAAAGGGACATTCTGCTCAAAAGAGAAAATATTTTGCATTAAGCAAGGGAAATTAGAAAAGTAAGGATAGAAAAGTATTGCTCAGTGTAAGACAATGCTCATTGGAACCTGGTAAGTATATGGAATAAACTGGTCTAAAATTACCAGCGGATGACTAAAAAATTTCTAACTTGACTGCTTACCAATGCAACAGATTTTCAAAAATCAAATATTTTTACTCCATATGACATAACCATTATATTTTCTGGTACTGATTCTGAACCTGATCATTAAGATGCTTCCTAGTGTCTTTAAATATCAATTTCCATCCTTTAATTTATTGGAGAACTTTAGGGACTAGCAAATACAGAATTCTCCAGAAAGCTGAGTCACTTCCTATGTCCAAGGTCTTTAATTATCCCAGGAACAAAAAAGGGAGAGCATTGAAATCTATTCCTATGCAGATAGCCATTGCATCATTTCAGTCTTCCTGAAGCCTTTTATTCACACACTGTTATCTTGCCTTTATACATATCACATTCTTCTAGCAAGAAATGTAAGTCAATTACCACCAGATTATCCTTTGATTCTTTTTCTAAAAAAGGAGGTTGTAAAACTAATCAAAAGAAAAATTCTGTGCTATTGTAAAAACTGGAAAATTGTTATTTGAAGGGTATATTAATCTTTTCTGTTAGGAGTTCTTGGTATGATCCTTTGCCCTTCCAAACTTTTTATGGACTTGAGTCTCAGATAGACTGCATCTCCCATATTGAAATAAAACATCATGGTGTTGTATTATAAAATGCAAAACCTGCTCACAGCATAAATACTTCGGAGCATAAATTCATCATCAATTTATGAACTTTGAAGTGTTCAAAAAGTCTTAATGTGGAGGCCATTCCATCCTGAGTGTCTACTGTGAGAAAATCTTATTCCTCCCTTCAAGGCAGTTCTTTCTACCTGGTGTGGTGCTGTGAATAGCACTTACTGTGACAAGACAGAAAGCATTCATAATCAATAAGAGAGAACTAATTTACTTACTATTCACAGATATTCATTGACTTCAGATTATTATCATTTCCCCTTTATTGGATAACATTCTAGAAACAAATGGACAAAAATAAACACATTCAGATAGGAAAGATAAAACTTTCATTACAGTGAGTAACTGCTTTTTTTATATCAACTTGCCAGTAAACTTATCAAAGCTTACTTTTACAAGGGCTCATTGTAAAACTAACGTATAAAGCAGGGAATAACTCAAGTTTCTAAAACTGAATAAATTTCTATGAAATTCAAGATTGTCTGAAATTTCCTGTCACTTGTATTCATAAAGAATGCACATATTCAAAATGACTGATCTAGTAGATGACGTGATTTTTTTCTGCTTATTGTCCATCTCTTATTATTACTATTACTCTATTTCACTAAATAAGAAACAGAAACTTTCACAAAGTTGCAGAACGTCTTGATCAGAACCAGAATTAAAAGTCAGAAGTTCCTAACTGCATCTCTGCACTTCACATGCAAATCATTCTGTGGCAGCATCAATAAATTTAAAAATATATTCTTGAAGGCTCAGATCCTTATGGAATAACTTTCTTTACCAGAGGCCTTAATATAAAGTTCTTGTTTTGTGTGGCACAGCCACCAGCATGTGCTACTGTCTTTCTTCTAATGTCTTTGCATCTTCAATATCCTTCTGATACACCCTTGTTACATATTTAATGTTGTTACAGGTGCAAAATTGTAATTTCAATCTTGAATGCTGCTGCACACGTGCCTCAAAAACACTGAAGGCCAAAACTCTATGCTGCTAACATAGATTGTGGGTCAACAACATTTTCCTTTGCTTGCTAATGCTTTATTGTCTCTTAGTATACATTGAAATAATAATGGTAATTTATGCAGATATTTTGTATGCATAGCAAATAATGAGAAACACCTGCAGAAATTTCCCTCCTTCTCTGAGTTCAGCAACTAATTATATTTTTAAATAATGGCTACCATTGAACACAATTATCCAAATCACTTTAAGTAATGGAATCTTTTAAAGGTGTTTTTGAAATTTTTCACACAGTTTTTAAACAGTCTTTTTATATAGCAGATAGGAGACAAAGAACATGGTAAGAAGCTTAGTAACCCAAAAATATTTTGGCAGCTATAAAGCACACTGTGCTTTTTCTTCTGCAGCTAATACTTTGCTGATTCAAATAAAGGCTAGGATTTCCCCAATACTTTCCCATCCTGATTAACATTCATGGGTGCTATAAAGAAAAAACTACAGGGAAAAGTAAAATACTGAGCCACCCCAGTTAAAGCGACTGACTCAGCAAATCTTGCCTTTTCAAAGTCGAGATTTGAAAGCATAAGTGGGGATGGAAAATGGCAATCATATGAATAAGGAATGAGAGTCTAATTTAAGGAAAAAGTAGACTCAAGGTCTCTGAAGACTGAAGTAGCATCCACTCATTTGAGAGACACCCATATCTTCGTACCTTGCATGTTGAGCATTCCTTCCAAACCCCTAACTAAATAGGACAGAGGTGCTGCTTTCCTGCTATATTCTCCTTTGCAAGTAAGTAAGTGAAAAAGTGTCAAGGAAAATCACATGACAACTACAGCAATCAGTTCATCACATGGATTTGATTCTTTATATCTGCTTGTAAAGAGGAGAAATGGATCAGTTTTATTTCAGCATCTCTTTCTCCTGTTTCTACTTCCAAGCTTTCCTGAATGATATAACAAAGTCAAAAACTGCTTCTATTAGACATGAAAATAAAACATATAAATATCCCAAAGCAATAAATGAAAGCAAAAGATTACCTGAAATCTCTATAACATTTTCTGTCTTATATTCAGATGTTTAACTGAAATTTTCCTGCGTTTCCCCACACTTGGATAAGTATGTAACTGTAATTGTTGTATTATTCACACCAGACCCACCACCAGGCATCTCGGTAGTGAGTTAAAATTAATTTTTTGCAACCCCAAAGGTGACAGATCAATATTAACTCAAAGTCAGGATGCTCAGCTATGAAAAAATACACAGACAGATGAAGGCTAAGGCAGTCCAAACAGGATAGGGAGAGCCCTGTGCAAAGATGCAGATTCACTGTCTCTATGGGGTAGAGGAGATTACTATGGAAAAGTCCACCCTAAAGCCACAGGTCCTAATCTAATCCACTGTAGAAACACAAGAGTAGCTCAGTATTTTAGGGTACTGTTTCTCCTGTTGGGGATCAGTGACCTGGGTCTACTTTGCTTCAAGGCTTGGTAGGCAGTCCCTGACTGTGTAGGTCACACTTGGCTGCCACAGTCTTTTGACCCCAGAATTGATGGATTTATGTTTTCTGCTGCAAATTCAGCTTACCCTTCATCAACATTGCATTGCACATGAGAAATCTCACCTGACAAAACACACAGATTCCTGGCACCTAACATACAAAAGTTGAGGAAAACACAGCAACACCCTAAATTTGAAATACATCAGACAAGTGCTGAATTTTAGAACTCATTGGGGTCACTTCAGCTTGGTCACTTGGACAAGATCATGTCTACACAAGGCATGGTTGCATCAGATTTCCAATTCATCATTTTCATCTTCCGTTGCTAGTGGAAACAGGCATCTTCTGTTGCTCCTTGAAGTGGACAGGGATGACAAAAATTACCATTATAGCCTTAAAGAAGCCTATTTATCTCTAGTATTTCAGGTGCATAGTACAGTGAAATGGGGCAATTAGAGTTAAAAAGGAGGGAAATTAGGATTCAGTTATATGTATGATACTTCTGAGTGAAATGAGCTGTTATTCTAACTCATCTCCCTGAAGCCAGGCATCCGCATCGTATAAATGTGGGAACAGATACTTAGAGCTCACCTTCTGAAAAGAAGCCAAGAGCAAACTTCTAATTTTGAGTTAATCAGAACAAGGATAGAGCAGTTTGGAAAAGCATTGACACATCTTCTTACATGTTTTATAGACAAACAGTAGAAATTATTCCTCAAGCCTTTATATCAATATCTTCTGCCAGCACACAGCCCTGTGATGTGACTTTCAGAATCATGTCTTTTTCACTATTATTTTCTTTTTTTGTACACCCAATATATTTTTACAAACATTACATAGATTCAGTAATGACATTATATTACAAATGTCAAAAATATTTGAGTGACTGATTTTAAATATATGTCCATTACTTCAATTTTGAAATTCATATTAAATAAACTTTTTTTCCCCTGGCAAATTTCTTACACTTCAAAAAATTAACAAAAATATTTTCACATATGCCACAATAGAATCTCTCCTCTGTTCATTATGCCAGCTGTGTAGGATTTTAAAAAAATCTTTACAAAACATTTTAAGGTGTTAGAATAAATCAGTAGATAAATAATTTCTGTTTCCATCCTAATTCTAAAAATTTCGTTATGTCTTTTGCAATTCTGAAATCAAGAGTAATTTTAATTAACGGCTTCAAGAATGTCTTGTACCAAGACAAATTTGTAATGTAAGGAGTAGCATATCCTGGTTGTCTTGATGTAGGTTAAACACTGAAAATTGTATCCTGGAAAAATGTCACTTGTCATCTGTCCTCAGCCTTTTGTATATGCATTTGTTAAACTGATTGATCAAACTGATTGATGCTTTCTGAAAGAGAGATAACACAGGGATTTTGAAGCACATCTCCGCAAGAGTGCGCAAGTTCTAAACTGGTCTTGATTTCCAAAATAAAGAAGGAGTATGTTAATGTTCAAAGCCCAAACAGATCTGCAGAGGATTAAAAGGCATTACATTAGGACATGTAAATACAGAAAATAAACTGATAAACTCTCTTCTGCTTTCTGTGTGATGTCCTGCATGGTACATAGCTGGAAAGGGAAAAAGCAACCTAACGTTACAGAAGCAGGCAGCACAAGAATTAAGTAACACCAATTTATGGAAAAGTTGATAACTTCTACCTGAAATATTGCAGCGGGCATTCAAGGGAGAAGAAAGGTGCCGTGGGAATAGTATTCTCACATCCATGCAGATTACAGGGATTACTTTACATTTCCAAATTCTAGAAGGAGACACGGGCTTTATAGTATCTTACAGGATCAAACCCAATCTTAAGATAACAAAGACTGATCTTAAGTATAACTACAAAATACATGATCCATAATAATCTCATTTAACCAAGTTATTTACACTAACTTGTACTTTCTTGAGATGAAATGCTAATTTATTCTGTTATGGTGAGGATAAACAATAATAAACAATAATAAACAATACATAATATTATTATAAACTTCCTGGTAAGTATTCTCCTAATTAAAACACCTTACAGAAAAAAAAGAAAATATAAAGTGCGTCCCTTTTGCAAACTATTGTGAAAAGACTATACATTCCCACCTGCATTTGCCATAGACTAGGGTAATGGTGGATATTGTAGGGACCATTTCTCCTCCCTTCTATAAGCAAACATCTTGTGTTTGGCACATGGAAGCACCAAAATATACATTTTTTTTTCCTTTAATGCTTCTGCTCTCCAGTCACATTTTGCAAACTGTGGTAGCTTCCAACGACCATGAGAGGGAACTATTGTTTAACAGTTGAAGATTCATTTCCCCACTTCAGTTCATTCAGCGCAATTTCCCCCTGCTTATCTGAACCCTGCCAAATGGGATGTTCAGAACGTAAAAGGACAATCCCGATCCTCATTAGAATGCTATTTTTGAAAGCTAAACTGTTTTAACTTTTAACAAGAAGGGTACTAAAGATGGTGCTACTAATGGGATTTGGTGTGCTATGCAGATGGAACCAAGTGACAGGCGCCTGATACCAGAAACCAGAGACATGATAGCAATAGACATCACAAGAAGAACGCATTTGCTACATTTTGTGCTTTCTAAAGGAAAAGAAAACTTTTCCTAGGGATATATTAATTTTAAAAAGTGTCATTGTAAAACAGAAAGAATAACTCAGTATTCATCAGATGCCTGCTTGACAAGTAAAAATAATGATCCGTAACTGGTACAATGTAAACATATGCTATGAAGTACTCATTTTCACAATCTCCCAGGCCACTTCAACTGGCAAAATCCAGACTACTGCACCAGAAGATGCATAGAGTGGACTCTTGGAGATTACACAGTCTCCTCCTATTCTGCTTAGCCTCTACCGTGGCAGAACTACAAAACAAATAGGAAAATATATGCTTCTTTAGGGTTTGTTGGTTTTGTGGGGGGTTTTTTACTATTTTTTTGGAGCAAAGGAGAAGACAAACATGTTCATTCATCTTGACAGTCTCCTGATTTATTAGAGCATTGACATCCATTCTCTTTGTACAATTTGGCAAATGATCAATAGAATTATTCTTTGTGCAGGCAGTCTCAGATTGACTGCGGCAGCAGGTATAAAAGGCATCATACCAGATTAGGCTTTGGGGTGAATTAACAGCATAAAGGGACTTCAGTTTTATAGACTATAGACTAGGTTGAAAAGCAGTAAGTGGGTTGATAATGTAGCTGAAATTTATGGAAGCAAAGCTTTTTTGTGAAATTAGTACTATTATTTTTTGGTTTTTTGTTTTTTTGTTAAATAAAAATTACACAGACAGACATGTAAAATATATATATATTTTCTAACAAAATCCTAACTGCTAAGCACTGTTATTGCCTCTGCCTTTTCCTACATTTCTAATTGTATAAGTGAGTAGTCCAGCTGAATTTAATGGGGGTAACTCAGATTATTTTGTCTCTAAAGTTAAGACAAGATTTGCAGGTTTGAGATTTTTTTTTGTGCATTTTGATTATGTAGTTAATTTTCTGGTGTAGAAAATGACACTGAAATAAACAGAATACCTCCAGAATTATTTAAATATATGTTGATTTAAAGTGTTACACAGTTCCTGGCCTTAATTTTGCCCTTTGTTTGAAACTAATAGTCATCAAAATTGTAGTGTTTTAGCCGTGTCTTTAAACAAGAAAACATACCACATTTGATTAACAGAGAAATCTCCTCATCAAGATTTTTTTAATATTCCATTTTTTATTCCTTCATTAAAAAATGCAACAAAATAAGATGTCTTATAAGTAAAAAAAATATCACAATTAAGCCAATTCTCAAATTAAATAAATAGCAATGTCCTCCAAACATTTTGTTCAAAAATGTAAAATCCCTTGACTTGAAATGCTCTGAATTAACATTTATTTTTTCTATTAAAAAGACTCAGCTTCTCTCTGTGCTTCAAAACTGACATATTGTGCAATAAACAGCAATCAGCCTAAAGATGCTATATTAAACAAACCAAGTTTTGTTTTGCTAAACTAAGCAAAATTAGTTGAATGCCCTAAGTAATAGTTGCTGGTATTTTTTTGTAAATTATTTCTCCACTTGTTTTTGTGTCTATGCATAAATTAAAAATCTGCTGAAATTTATTATTCATCTGAGATGTAATTAATATGCAAAAATATGCAAATTAAGATGCAATTAGGCTTCAATTCTCTAGTGGAATTTTCCATTATAATTTAATACAAAGTAATAGAGTAATTGGTGTCACGTGTAATTACGGTTACTCACGTGTACTTGCAGACGTGAAAATGGTGTGGTATATGTTAGTTATCCTATGCAAATGTACCATACTGGCTCTTAACACTTGGGAACTAGGTAAACAAAGATTGTTCTAAAAAAGAAGTGAGCAATAGTGACCCTTCTTACTTGTCATGTACTGTCATTTTCAAGAACATGAATAATTTTAATTAATTTTTGCTATGTTTATTCCTTAGAATTTATAAATAGGTGGCAGGATGCAATTCCAGGCTTTCTGGTTTTAAGGTCTTCTCTAGGAAATCACGTTTGGCAAAACAAAAACTGGTCATCAAAAAGACAAGGACCTGGAGGATCACTAATATGCATAACACAAATCAGTCCAGTTTTTAACACAAAATCTATTTTCTGTCTTAATGTGATATATAAACAGTTTCAATTGTTTTATAATTCATTACTTCTTACTATACTGCTTTGTGCTACAGCCTAAAATGCAAAATCAGATTCATAGGCTTTGGCTGGAGGGAGAACCCCCAAACAGTCATGGATATGAGCACATGTACTGAGTGAGCAAATCACACTGAATTCAAGTTTTCTGAAGTGCTAACATCTGCAGGATCAGTCTCTGAGTTTGTATGAACTTTCATTATAAATGGCTATCTGCCATACTGCAAAATAATTCACAAGATTTTTAAGTCTCTTTCATGTCACGAGGTATCATTCCTGCTTTGCACTTACAGAATTTTGGAAATACCAATAAATTGTTCAAATCACCCAAAAATTTCATCAGTCAAAATTTCATAATTTGTCTGATACTACATATCCAATTGGATCAAGAAACAGATTGCCATGCACTCGAATTTACACAAATAATAAAGAAAAAAAGAATGGGAAAAGAAGCCCAAGCAAAATCAGAAAATTGTTTTCCAAATTTTAGAGTAACAAAAGAGGAAAACTGAACAAATATGATTTTGTTCTTAGTTCTGACTCCAAACTCATCATTCCTGCACAGCAGCATACACCTCTCATTTTTAACACCCTAACAGCAACACACATAAACCAGTGTGAAAAAGAATTATTCTGTTCCAGGCTGGTTATTTTTGGGGGTGTTTTGGCTGGTTTTTCTAAAGTTCTATGGTATATTGTACGACCATGCTTTTGCTTTAATGCTATCACATTCTCAATACATTTTCTTTTTCCTCATGCAGGCTGGAACTTGTTACAAGTTTAATGTGGATGGATCAATGTCTAGGTAGGTGGGGTGAAGAGAGGGAAATTGGAATGATTTAATGTAATGAGTATAGAGCTTCAGTGTGCCAAACTAGTCTCCTTCTCTTTCTTTCATTTGCTTCTACTGCTGCTGGCTAATTATTTAAAGGAAAAGCCATCTATGTGAGAAAATAAAATCTACCATTAGTCTCTTGTGCTGCACCCTTCCCTAGCCCCACCCATTCATCCATATGTAGCTTTTCCATTCACTCCCATAATACCACCAATTACTATGCAGTCAGGACCATTCATATTCATATTCACATCTCACTGTGGACATTTAAGCTACACTCTGAGCAACACTCATACCTTAAACTACACCTATTATACAGCTGTTGTACAATTACTGTAAATGAAGTATACAATATGGGGCTCAGCTTGTATAATAATTTGTAATCAGTGATAGGGGAAGAGGGTTTTGTGTACTTCTGCCCTGCGTACCTTTTGGTCTCCTTCTTTCCATCATTCTTCTCTCCTTTTCTCCCCTTGGGCTTGATTCAATAAAGGCTTATTCTGAGAGACACAATAAAGAGATTCTCATCTAGGGTAAAATAACTTAGCCCTCCTGCAACTTCACCAGTTTATACCAGCTGAGACAGTCAGCCTGTCTGTCTCAACATGTAGCACTGACTTCTTTTGTGTCATTCTTTGCTAAAAGGGACTTTGGTTTGATTTATTTCAGGGACTAGAACAAAATGAGTAACCTATGTGTAATAAGATGATCAGAAGAAAGGTTAGAAAATCACTGCAGGAGGCACTGTTAACAAAATTAATGGCCTTTGATCTGGTTATTTTTAAATGTTTATAGTGCATTAGCTGTTCCAACAGGCATAGGATTACAGATTTGATGGATCCAGTGGTGAACCTCAGGTTGATAACAAACGAAAGGATATTCAGTTGAATATGATTTATGTAGGCCAGCTATCTCACTGGTGGGCTAAAGTTTCCACAATTTTTCCATTTTTGTGATTTTGTCACTTGAAGTTGAGATGGATTTATCACTTATAGCATCAAAACCATGTTGCAATATCTGGAAACAAAAACATCTTTCCCACTGCTACCCAGTGTATGGCCAACATGAACTGTGTTTTGAAGAAAATATAAAAACAAGAATAATTATGGATGGTTTAACATAATTTTTTCAGATTGTTTCCAGTTTATAAACATGTTTATAAAAATACTGTTGCATAAATAAAATTCAATAGTTGTGGAGACTTCACTTGCCTAGAAATGCTCTTCAATAATGCGGAAGTCCATTTCATTAATGGTACATATTTTAAAATCGAAAAACAATTGAAGAATTTCTATTTCTTTTATCTTACATAGAATATAGGCCTTAGACTCTACGCAATATTTTCACATATACATATATGTGCTTCTTCTTTGTTATGTTGGCATGTCCTCCTTCTGCGTTTTTCCTGATCTACAAATTCCATGTGATTTGTTCTTGTGACTGTCTTCACAAGACTGTATGGGGGCTAGTCACGTATACTCTCCTCAGTAATTGTTTGCAAGACTATAGCCTTACAAGATGTAGTCAGTTCTGTTTTAGAAGTCTTGCCATTAAACATGCTATGTTCCCAAACAGAATTACAATGTTAACAAAATTTAATAACATATTAATAGACATTACTGTTCCAATTACAGCCAGCTTTCTTCCTTTCTCCCTTAAAGCAGAAGGTCACAGTCAATAATACTGATGCCATCCCATTGGGTAACCTTTAACTGAGTTCTTGTTGTGGGTTTTCAGCTGAATAATTGCTGGTTTTAATGCTTCCCTTCTAAGTGGATTTCCTGATAGAGAGGTGCTGTACATATTTCCTCCTTGTATGCCATGTTACAAGGAAGTTACATGTCAAAGCTCTTTCATCAACATTTTGTTTATAGACAACATTGTCTCCCTTCCTTTCTCTCCTTCTCCTGCTGTCCTCTGTCAGAGATGGAAATGTTTTCCATCTGAGACTATTCAAAAAATCAGTCAAAAAATCAGTCATTACCAGTCATAAACACAGATGATCTGTTTGTTGCTGCTGTGGTACTTCTTCACCAATTCACTTTTGCATAGTGACTGTCTTTCCTACATTTGCACAGCAATATCAAGACTACACATTTCTCACAAACTTGCATGTTTCTGCATTGAGGTAGGTTAGTTCAAACAGTTGTCAGCAAGACAGAAAAATTTGGCTTTTATGGGAAACAAGTACACGTACCATTTAAGTGGTTAATGGCTTTGAGTTCTTGCATTTGCCAGGTATATCAAAAGATACAGCATAAAAAGAGAAAAAACCTCATTCTCAGATAGCCTTGAAGAAGGCAGATGTTCCAAACACAGTACGTACCCACATCTACTACAGTCCAGCTGTCTCAGAACATGAGAATTAGAAGCTCACATTCAGGTGACACCTGACTGCTTCCTTTATGCCT
Organism: Polioptila caerulea; assembly: GCA_013397295.1. Classification (NCBI taxonomy): domain Eukaryota; kingdom Metazoa; phylum Chordata; class Aves; order Passeriformes; family Certhiidae; genus Polioptila; species Polioptila caerulea. Next base: position 3,423,350 of record VYXF01010446.1, read on the forward strand.
GTAGTAAGGTCTTCTAGCCCAGCTTTGAGATATAGCTTTGCAGAAGACTTGCTCATTCTGTAGTTTAAAAACAGGCTTCAGAAAAATAAAATCACTATTTAAGTCCTTCTGCAAATAACAACTGAAACACCAATATAGAATTTGTATTATAGCCTCCTGATAGCCTTCCAAAGATCTTCAATAAATCAGTAAGACAAATGCTCTTAAGTGGAGAAGTATTTTAGACCCTAAGTTCTCATCAAGTGACTTATCCACTCCAAATTTATCTTTCATCTCTCTGTGCAGGTGCAGAGAAGGAATTGGTTTTAGCTGCTTGATCATGGGAAGGAATGTGCACTGCATTACAGCATGCAGAAAAGTTATAGTCTGATGAGGAGTGGTCTTGATAAGAGCACCATTTTTAAAAGCCTAGCTCTTCCCTCTCATCCTTCTGGTCCCTGGCTTAATGTTCCCACACCCTTTATACTCTTCAGCTGTACACCCATAGCAAGGGAATGTGATGAACTGACAAGGATTAAAAATAACCTGTTAAAACCAATTTGTTTTAACCTGACTGTGTTAGTCATACTGCTGCTAAAAAGATTCTCTCAATTTGCATTCCTGTTTCCCCAGGCTCTTCCCGTTTCTACTGTGTCCTCAAAAGTAACATAGGTAGTAGACTTAATGCGTTGTCATTTTCATGGAATCTAGATGATGATCCAGATCACAATTGCCTCTTTCATCCTTCCTCTGCAGCACTATATCTTGCTGCTCTTCTCTTTATCTCTCTGACAAATGCCATGTGCAAAATGGGTTATTTGCAATATTCTGTTTTGACTTTAATGATCTTACCTTCTGTCTGGGAAGCACTGTCTGTCTTCTTAGTCATCCATTGATGTAAAGTCTCTCCCTTCATCTTTCCCAGCTTTGGCAGTACTCTACAACAGTCGAGTTGTAATCTCTTCTTCCAATGACAGTAATGGCCTGAATGACTTGCTTTATATTACCTTATTTTTTATCATGGGTTTCCCTGGTTTGGCCTCCCGTGAAATGTCCACTGTTCAGAACTAGAATTAGGAAAGACTCTAGTTTGTAAGAGGTTAAAATTTCCTGGAAATTCCTGTGCATTTTTAGTATGGGAAGTGCTGAGAGAAAAAGAGAGTGACAAAGAAGGAAGAGACCTAAATTACCAACAGAACAGCCAGTGACCCACATTTGCCATGCTGAAAAAGGATAAGAGGCTGAACTTCAAGTGCAACTTCAATCAGTATTTATTTACTGATATAGAGTGGAACAAGGTTCGACAAGAAACAAAACAAATATCTACAGGCTGGATGCAGCTGCCCCACAGACAGAAGTCCAAGCTGTGTCTGGTGGCAGTCCATGGGAGATTTAATATTGATTGTCTGGGAGACTTTCTGCTCTGGTCTGTAATTCTCCACGAGCAGCACTGTAGAACAACACTTCTTAGAACAGAAGTCCATCTCTGCCAAAACTGAAGCTTAAGAAGGGAGTGCAGAAGGGAGATGTAGAATTTAAAAAGCAAACAGAAATAAAAGAAAAACCAAAAAGTTCCCCAAAGCTCTCTTAATTCGTTGGGAAATCTCTAGTCTGCTTTACATAAGACCTTTCTTTCCTTCTCCACCCATGACTAAATAGTGTGTAACTTCTATCTGAAGCCATTTTACTTATTTATTCTGCTGAAAATCTGTATTTTACTACATGCTCAAGACTATTTCCTCCTCCCCAACTGCTGATCACCACTACTATTCTAACAAAGATGCCATATAACAATTAATTGCTTTGCTTTGTATTATAGCTCATCAACTTGTTGGGAGCTAGGAAAAATGAAATAATGGGGGTCACTTCTGGAAAATGAGTTTATTTTCATGCCAGCTGCAGAAAATGAGCAAGGCTGGCTTCATGCCAGTTAAAGGGACGCTGTAAGAGGTTTGTTTCTGTTTGCCTGAAGAATAAATGCCAATCTAAAGAGTTACACATGCTAATACACACATGCATGTTGCATACATGCAACATAAAAAAATAATTATTGCACAAAATAAGCTAAATTTCACATCTTATTATATTTTGCCCTCACCTTTCCTCCCTTATATTTTTAAATTACAACAAAAACTCCTTTTATTGTGCATTTATCCTTTTGAAAATGTTTTAATAATTTTACATAAATGCCAGCCAACAGGGATTTTGCAGCTATATGATCTGGAAACTAAATATTATTGAACTTCTTTAGAGTTTGCTTTGAGTTTTTAGCCTTTTAAAAGCGAGTCCAATCACCTGCTTCATCTATTTGTGAAACATTAAATGATGAAAAGTTTTATACAAATGGAAGGAACCACATAGATATTTTCAAGCACTCAGCACCTGTGTATTGATATTTTGACTAATGTGTCTTAAATCCCCAAGAAAGCTGAGCTCTATAGACTTAGCAGATTACTTAATGGCAACATTTGTTAAGGTACTGCCATAAGTCAGCTTGGGAGTTACTGATGACTGGTCTCATCACTGAGCAGAGAGAGGACACAGCTTCTTCCTAACAACAACACATTGCTGAAAATAATTTCATTACTGAGACACAAATCCCTGTGTAGCACTTAACAGTGCCCTTAACTTCCATATTTCTGCTGTGTATGAAATGTCTGTTTCTTGTTATAAATTCCAAAAATTTGAATAGAGAAAAGAAATTATGAAAAGAGAAGGAAAACCTTTTTAATATTGGAATGTGTGAGCCTTAATAGCAAAGAGAAAAAAAAAAAAAAAAAAGAGAGTGTAACTGATAAATAAATGAAACAAGGTGTAAAGAAGTATTAATGTTTTCATTATTTCATACCATTTCTACTCTGTTGCAACTGATTTCCATAGTAATATAGTTAGCTCAAAATCTGTCTTTGCATATAAGGTCTCCATAGAAAAAGCAAATGTGAAAATGGCAATATTTTCAACACTTCTTTTCTTTAATAAAACTAACATTTTCAAATCTGCTTTTATTAAAACACAATAAATACCATCAATTTTTGACATGAAATCTCATTACACACTGTAAATATTTATCACTTTGCAGAAAGAAGATTATACATTAGTTCTATTCATTCAATTCAAATCTGAGTAAGAATGAATTCATGCTTTATTTTTCTTCCTCTATTTAAAAAGGCCCAGTTGCTGTAAGAAAATGAAAGAAATTCTCTTTGTTGCTGATAACAGATAGGCAGAGAGAAATATCTCAGAGGTAAGTGCTCTGGCACACTGTTCCTTGACCCTGCAATTACTCCCTGCCAATGCCATTGATGATCCTCACAAACTCCCATTGATGTCAAAGGAGTCATTCCATGACGACCCCTTTGTATAAAGAAGATACTAACCTTTCTGTTTCTGGAATTTAGCTTCAAACATGGAGGTTAAAAAGATAAAAAGGAAAATCTGATTATTTCATTCTCCTTTTACCTTTGTAACAGAATCACTGTTATATTAACCAGTAGAGCTCAGAACACGAACATGCCTCTGTTCACAAAGCTCACAATTGAAGTAACAGTGGTGTACCAGCAGGACAAGGTGAATAGATGAAATAAAAATTGTGTAAGCCTATGTTATGCCTGTCTGTACTAACCAATATGAGGACTCTTTATTATTCTTTTCATTAGATCTAACCCCAAGTATTTTAAATCAATGTTTTAGCTTCATAAGTCTAGCTTGCATAAGTGGCATGTTTTCTGAGAAAATCTTTCTTGAAGATCTGTTGCTCTTTGAGTTTATGGTTTTACCTAGATAAAAATATAAACCGTATCCTGTTGCACAGTCTTTGAAGAATTCTGTAAGTATCACAACTTAGTTACATATGTTCCATAAGTCTCACTCAAATTCTTTGAAGAATGTTTTTTCTAACCTACATACATTAGAAAAAAAAAAAAGCGGGCTTCCTCCCCCTTTGGAGGACAGAGTCTTTGCAGAATAAAAAAATTTCATCACATGCAAAGAGAATTTGACACATTGCTCAAGTAATTTGAAGTTCTACAACAGACATTTAACCACTCTGATAATAAACAAGAAAACAAATAAATAAAATTGAGGAGCTTTCATCCACAATTAACTCTGATGCCAGGCTCAAGTATAAATTCTCCTGCACGACCTGGGAGATGTGACTGAAGAGCATTCCTACAAAAATGGGTCTGGAGGTGCTGGTCAGCAATGAGCTCTGTCAGTCCAGCAGGCAAACCCCATCCTGGGGTGCACCAGGCACAGCATCACCAGCCAGTCAGAGGTGATCATCCCACTGCACTCAGCGTTGGTGTGGCCTCAACATGGACATTGTGTGCAGTCCTGGGATCCAACATTTAAGTAGAATGTGGAGGTCCTTGAATGTGTCCAGAGGAGTGCAAGAAAACTGGTGATAAGCCCTGAGGAATGTCCTGTAAGGAGTGACTGAGAACACTTTATTTGTCTAATTTGGACATATTAAGGTTTTTGGTACCTTCCTGAGGAGGGTAAGTGGAGAGAGGCACCAATCTCTTTGCTCTCATGTCCAGTGACAGGATGCATGGGAATGGCTCAAAAGTGTGACATGAGAGGTTCAGGCTAATCATTAGGAAATATTTCTTTACAGAGGGAATGGTCAGACTCTGGAACAGTCTTACTAGAGAGGTAGTTGACAGCTGAAGTGCTTAAGAGGTATTTGGACAACGGCCTTAAATACATGTATTAACTTGGTCAGCTATGAATAGGTCCGGCTGTTGGACTAGGTGGCCATTGTTGGTCCCTTCCAAATAAAATATTCTATTCTATTCTGATAATAAAATATCTATAATTGTAAGGCAAATGCAAAAAAATAATTCTGAATGTGTGGTTGAACATAAAACACTACTAAGTAGAATTTATTTGTATCATATGAGAATCAAAACAAACTATGAATTAATTCATAGTTTTCACCAAAATATTTTAGACCATGATTTCATGATTCACAGACTCACAGAATCATATTTGGAAGAGATCTCTGGGGATCCTATAGTCAAACCCCTCTGCCAAGGCAGGGTCACCTAGAGCGGGTGACATGGGAATGCTTTCGCTTGGGTTTTGAATGTCTCCAGAGAGGAAGAGTCCATGATCTCCCTGGGCAGCCTGTTCCAGTGTTTTACTACCCTCAACGTAAAGAAGTTCCTCATATTGAGGTGAAATTTCTTGTGGCTTGTTTCATGGCCTTGTTGCTCCCTGTCTCTGGGCACCATTGGAAAGAGTCTGGCACCATCCTCTTGGCACCTGCCTTTAAGATATTTATATGCATTAATGACATCTCTTCCCAGGTTTCTCTTCTCATGATTACAGGCCCAGCTGCCACAGTATCTTGTAAGAGAGATGCTCCAGATCCCTAATAATTTTTGTGGCACTTCACTCAATCCCTTCCTTGGCTTTCTTGTACTGAGAAGCCTAGAACAGGACACAGAGCCAGATGTGGCCTCAAGGGGGCTGAGTAGAGGGGGAGGACCACCTCCCTCAATCTGCTGGCCACACTCTTCCCAAGGAAGCCCAGGATACCATTGGTCCTTCTGGTTGCAAGAGAAAAGCCAGCATATGGTCAGGTTGTCTTTCACCAAGACCCCCAGGTCCTTCCCCACAGAGCTGCTCTCTAGTAGGTCAAGTACCAACCTGTGCTGGTACTTGGGGTAATTCCTCCCCAGGGGCAGGCCCCTGCACTTGCCCTTGTTGAAGTCTATTAGGTTCCTCTCCACCCAACCCTACCAGCCTATCAGGGTCCTGATGAATGGCTGCACAGCCTTCAGGCCTATTAGCCACTCTCCCCAGTTTTGTATCAGCAGCAAACTCGCTGAGGGTGCATTCTACCCCTTTGTCCAGGTCATTTATAAACAATCTAAATAAGACTGGATCCAGTATTGATTCCTGGGGAATGCCACTGACTACTGGCATCCAGCTGGGTTCTACTCCACTGATCATGATTCTATGTGCTCAACCAGTGCTTGAACCACCTCATTGTCCATTTGTCTAATCCACATTCCCCAAACTTGCCTGTGAAGGATGTTATAGGAGATGGTGCCAAAAGCCTTGGTGAAAAACAGACAACCTCCACCGCTCTCCCCGTATCAATCCATTCTGCCATGCCACCATGTAAGGCAATCAGATTGGTCAGGTAAGGCAATCAGATTGGTCAGGCATGATCTCTCCTTGATGAATCCATGCTGACCATCCCGACCTTCTTTTCTTCTATGTGCTTGGTGATGACCTCCAGGACAATCTGCTCCATCTCTTTTCCAGGGATGGAAGGGAGGTGAGGCTGACTGGCCAGAAGTTTCCCTCGTCTTCCTTCTTGCCCTTTTTGAAGACAAGAGGAACATTGTCCTTCCTCCATTCATTGGCCACTTCTCCCAGTCTCCATAATTTTTCAATGATAGAGACTGACTTAGCAGCACTATTTGCCAACTACCTCAGCACTGATGAGTGCATCCCCTCAGGGCCCATGGGTTTATGGTATTAAGTCTGTGTACCTGATCTCTAACCCAACCCAACCTTCCTTTCTTCAACCTTCTGTTACCTCCGAGGGTCAACCTCAGCCGTAAAGACCGAGGCAGTAAAGGCATTCAGTAATTCTCTGAGTCTTCCATTATCAGGAAGACCAGATACCCATCTGATTCAGCAGTGAACCCATATTTTCCCTAATCTTCCTTTTGTTACTTATGTATTTGTGGATGCCCTTCTTGTTCTTGATACCCCTTGCCAGACTCAATTCCAAGTGCGATTTTGGATTTCCTCATCACAGAAGATGACAAAAGTCCAAAGAAATTAAGCACTCTTTTTATAGAGAAGGAAAAGAGCAAAGGATTTTTTTTCAGTCATGATCTTCAGTCATCTGTCTGGCTATTTAGTCTATTTGTCAAGATCTGTTTCTGATTTGTTTAAGGTCTTCTTTTTCTGTTGCCAAAAGTTGCTCTTTGGAAGCTGTACAAATGACAGAACTATTCCTGTCTTTTAAGAAGGAGTTGAAATGAGCAAAGGAAGAGAGAAAGATAACTTAAAACCTAGTGTGAGGATTGTGATACTCCCAAACTCCACTTCTGGGCTAATAAAAAAAATGAAAAAAAAATTTAATCATAGTTTTATCTCCATTTTCCTTTATCTTAACAATCTTATTGTCAATTATACAAAGCATGACAATACATTAGTAGACCCAACAAAGCTGAAGACATTTTTTTTTCCAAATCAGGAGGAAAATTTTAAAATTATATATGAGCAGTCTTAAGTCAAAGTTTTTCTTCTCTGAAGTTTTCCTAAAGAATTTTTCTCTTGCAGCTCTAGTTCGCATAAATGTGCAATCTTGCTATTTCTGTGACTTCTATTGTCATCAATAAAATATTGAACATTATGGATGAAATGCAGACTTTTGCAATTCACCTCTTCAAATAAGAAGACTGAAAGAACCTTTGAAAGATTCTGAATATATGTAAATTCATAATTTCCTTTTCCCTCCTTACGGATGTTCCAAAGTTAGAATTTAATTCAACTGAATAAAAGAACTGTAGTTATTGTTTGTGCGTTTGTTTTTTTTTTAAATCCAGTACCCAGTGTTTCAGTATATTTAAAAACTGTACTCAACTTATGCAGATAATGAAATCCCCCATTCCTATATGAGTGTTTCTTTGAGATGGTGGCTTTTCTTCATGGAATAATGACTTTTATTTTAAAGTAAGCCTTAGCAGTGCAAAAATAAATAAAAACTAATTAAAAATAATAATTATAATTTAAAAAGCTACCCAGAAATGAGAATATTAGAAACTTAAATATAAGTTTGAGTTTTAAAAAATCAGTTAATATTTATCTGTGGATTGATGAGCTTGGATTCCAATTCTGTCCATCCTTATTTCTTTCAGTCTTGGAGAAAGTTCACCTTCATTATTCATATACCTAAACAACTGTGTTAACAAGTACTTCTAATTGCCATATGGAACCAGAGCTCTGTGAGAGATATTTATATGAAACAGAAACTCTAGAAAAGGATATTCTCTTCTTTATTAATCTGATGCCAACATTTTGCTAATTAAACCACCACATGTCTCATGTCACTTCCTACGTAGGTCACTGGAAGAGGAGATACATTTGGGCAACCTTAAGGATGAATCCCAGGGGAGCATCCCACAAAAGCATGGTATTTAAGCTTGCAAGTTTATTAAACAAATCACAGAATATATTGCAGTCTTAATCACAGACGTGGCATGACACAATTAGAAGATTTATTGATTCTTTGGGCTAGAGATCTCACAGCTTGCACTGGGGGCTCTACACCCACCAGAACCAACAGATTTGCTTCATCACAAGTAATATTTCTAAACTAGTGCAAGGAAGTTTATAAAGTTGAAACTGCCTGACTTCAACTTTGCTTGTTTTCAACTTTGCTTCTATTTTAGCCCAACTATAAACTGAACACAATTTGTATTAGTCCCATGTCTTACCACCCTGAATTATTGGCACCCAGCCTGCAATAGCAGAATCACTGTATGAAGCAAAGGGAAAAAATTAATAAGCAATATTTTCTACAGTCTGACTACCATCTGCCTGCATAAGAAGTCCTTACCTCTTTATGGTGTCCTTTACTTATTGAATAATGGTGATGAGAATAGTGGTCAGAATCTCTACTCAAATAGAAGATGTTATAAACAATTGGCTATGTCATATACACCATATTTCCAATAAAAGACAGCCGATTATGACTGAATTATATGTTTCCCAGAACTCAGTTCAGCTGTGAAATGGCTCTTTCCAATCACACCTTGGAGTTCACTACTTTACGGCAAAACACAGGGACATTTCTTTTGAAAGTCTACTTTTTGTTCTCCTTTGTGGCATGTAAAAGTGCCAGTATTTCTACCAACAGAAACTCTGTTCAACATTCTGTGAAGTTCAATGAAAGGTCACAAGGATGAATAAGAGACTGGAACACCTCACAAGGAAGACTGAGAGAACTGGAACCATTAAGCCCCGTGAAGAGGAGGCTCATGGGGTATCTAACATGTATTTACATATATATGTAAATCTAGACATGTTCCTGGGTAACTGTCTCTATGTGACCCACCTTGAGAGGGGCATTGGACAATGGCCACCAGAGGTGCTGTCCAATTTCAACTATTCTGTGATTCCATGATTGCACGCTAAAATCTGTCTGTAGTGGACAAATTGTATTCATTAGGCTCTTTGGACCAAGAAATCCCTGTCAACAAACAGGTAACATTATCATCAACTTTTTAGCTGAACAATTAACATAAAAGGCTTGCACTAGATCTGCATATTGGTGCAGGTTTACCCTCCATGATCTCATCAATACCAGTTGTCCATGAATCATTCTTTAACTCTGAGATTAGACCCTGTCATGGTTGTAATTTAACTGAAAGGAATCAATCTTGTACACCTTTTTTCTCTGATGCAAAGAATGAAAGTCGTCACAGAATCATAGAAGTTGGGTTGGAAGGGACCTTAAAGATCACCCAGTTCCAACCCCACTGCCGTGGGCAGGACATCTTCCTTTTGACCAGATTGCTCCAAGACCCATTCAACACAACCTTTTCATAATCTTTTAGGTACTCAACATTGATAAGCTAGGTGAACCAAGGTCCCTTAAATGATAAAAATTTATGGCTTTAAGCTGATGCCTGTCAAATATCTTTGTGATGGCAACTGATATCATATATGACTAGAATGCTTGGACTGTGACCTTATTCTCTTTCCATCCAGTAGTGCATTGTGACAAAAGGTCACTGGCATAGACAAATCAGAAGTGCCAAGGACAAAAAAAAAGCTAAGTCAAAAAACTTACTTTTACATTCTATTGGTGTTTAAAATCGAGACACCCTAGAATCACTGGTACCTCTAGGCAATTTGGAATGCTTGACCACCTCATTCATTTACATCAAATTTTGACCTCAGTATCCACAGGATACTAATAAAAGGTATAGCATCTTAATTTTAGGCATAAGAGACTCTTTTGATTTCATTAGGGATGAAGGGATGTTGCTCTGGATGGACTAAGTACTTGTGAGTGTGCTTAACTTTAAGCATGCAACTAATTCTGTTACTTTCATTGGTTTTCAAAATTAAGAACAGGCTTGAGTGCTTTACTAAAATGAATTTCAACGTAGAATTTCTCATGGTTGCCTGAAATAATAATAATGGAAATTCTGAGAGAGGGGAGAAAAATAGAAAGTTTATCATTTTTATCATACATTAACTTGATATTTACTTTGCCTAAATTGTTTTTTGAAATAATTAAGCCAGTGTTCTCCAGTGTTGTTTTGTTTTCTTTCTTTTTTTTTTTTTTTTTTTTTTTTTTTAGAAATATCACATAACTGCAGTGGATCATATTTTGTCATTACATCAGAATCTGCATATGTGTTTAGAAGGAGAGCCTTAACAGATCATTGTTTTTTTATATTAGTGGGGTTTTTTCATTGCATTTCTTTTTTTGTCATTCCCAATCTTCTGAAAATGTGAAGTGGCCATTTGAAAATTCATTCAAGCCTTTCTCTTTTAAAAAGTTCAATCTATGCAACAAATATCTTGCTTTCCCCTGGGAAGCTTTTCTTTTTAATATGTCAAATCATATGTGAAGGGCTAATTTCCGTCTGGAGACATCAGTGAGGATCTTTCTTCTTCACAACATTTGGAGGGAAATATTTTCCTCCTGAATAACTTTTTTTTTNTTTGATTATTTTTTTTTTTTTTTTTTTTTTTTGTTCTTTTCAATCTGAGCCCTTTCTAGAGCTGTAGAGAAATGTCTGATCCAGAGTGAAAAAGCATTTTTGTTCAGCTTAAGTTCCACTTTAAAGCAAATCTGCAAAATCTGGTTTGTTCTTGTTCTCTAAATATTGGAGAATTCTATTAGGGTGTTTCTGAGTTTTCACATCACAGTTTTATGTGGGAAAATTATCAGCCTTTTTTTTAATGGTATATAGAATAAAAATGGTTGAACTACTTTTGTCACAATATATTAGTTAAGGCATTTGTCAGAAGTCATATCTTCTCTACCCTCAAATACTTAAGACAACATTATATATCAGCCCAAGTCAGTGAAAAGATTATGGTTCATCAGGAACAGAAGCTAGATTTTAGCATAATTTTCTAACTTTAGTTCAGTTCTATAATCTGATTTTGTAAAAATAATGAAATGTACTTCCTTTAAGCCCCTATATCTACCTGATTAGACTGTGTTACAGAGGTCTATTAACAATGCATTTCACTTTCTGAATTGACATCTAAGATACATGGCTGTCTAGAAGTCAGCTATTCAATATTTTAAAATCAACGCATCTTTTGCTCCATTTGCAGTACAGCCTACTCAGCCTCACCACCTTCCTTCTCTCATACCTCTGTATATTGCTGGGAAAACAGCCCTCAGTTTGGCTCCCTGCTCATCAATAAAACTAAGCCAAATGAATTAATGGCAAACTCCTTCTAGGTTTGCAGTGAAATGAATACTATATTCAGGAACAAGCATAACACATGACACCACTCACAGTTTAAGTACTGGCCATGATGTTAATTCTAGAGTGCTTTGAAGGTGCATCTAAAAATATAATTTGAAACTTATAGTTTTCGACAACTAAACTGTACTTGCACAAATTTTAAGCTGAATGTGGGGGAAAAAAACCCAAGAATTTCTATTCAGTTAGTTGTTTTCACTCCCAGTAGAATGTTCCAGTTTGAATTTTTACTTGTGGTCGAAACGCAAATTTCCTATTAATGTTCTGCAACGTATGCTTTTCAATTTTCAGCTACTACCCTTGTTATTTCTAATAAATATGTGACAGAAGAAGTTATAAGGTGACTTCTCTTAGCTAGTCTCATTACTGGATTCACACTCTTATGCCAAAAAATTATAAAAATAAATATCTTTTTTATTACACATATTAGTTGCATGTAGACAGAAATTTTTGAGGTAATTTTATAGCAGTCATGTTTCATGACATTATTTAATTTTTTTCTTATTAAAGTATTTAGCAAATATCTTAGATGAGAAAATAAACAACCAAAGGATTTTCTGTAACACAGTTTCCATCTTCTAGCTTCTAAAACTAGTTAATCAAACAATGACCTTATTTTTTAATAGAGGGGGCAATTGAAAATCATTGAACAGCCCTACCCCTTAATGATTTTTTTCTCAGACATAATTATAATAATTAGCATTATAAAGTGCTAATTATCTTTGGACACGAAGGACTTGCACACTAGAGACAGAAGTCCACATTAAGTAAGGAGGATTTTGCTTTCTTCTGTCACCATTTTTTTTCCCTTTGTAAAGAGGTAGAGGACACTCAGCCCACAATGTGAATAAAACGTTCACATTTTATTGCTGGATTGCTGACCCCAGTCCAGAAACAGGTGTGTTTTTAAAAGCCATGTGGATTGATCCTGTATTCCACATGTCCAGTCTGTAGATCTGAGAATATCTTCTCTTTTTATAGGACTTCATATTGTCCAGTAGTATTGCAAAGACCTTGGATTATTGTTAAGGATTTCTTCAGTCCCATCAGTCCTGAAGGGATTGGATTAATTTTGTTAGCACACAGTATCATTTTCTTATAAATTCTTTCTTATTGACAGAGTAGAAGGAAGGTTTCACTGCCCTCAAGAAATACCAGAGTGACATTTTTAAGGACTGTAATGTACACTGCCTATGTTTGAAAATCAGGAATCAGAACATCATAAATATGACATAAAGAATAAAAGAATGAGAATTATTTTTCTTGACTTTCTGTGCTGAACCTTATATCTGTCCATGGCTAAATAATCCTTTTTCTATCCCTCACACTGGATATAATTCCTTGAAGCATGAATCATTTATCTCACCAAAATTTTTACTCTCGTTTGCTCCTACAGGATATAAATATTGTTTTACATGGATTTTCTCCTGCATGTTGACAGAGCTTTTGCACCAAGCACTGCTATTTCATTCAGGTGTTATGCTCAATCCTTTATCTATCTGCCACAAACTTCTTTCTAGTGCCTTAAAAACAGATTTTCATCTCCCTCACTCTCCCTCAGAAGGTGAGTCTCACGAGTATCACACTAAAAAGTGTTATCCACATATGTACATTTCCTACAGTCATCTTGGTCTTTTGCTCAATCATTGCAGACATATTTAAAAGATCATTCTTCCTGTATGTATATCTGAGCTGTCCTCACTGACGACCTACTACATTAAATATCTATAGAATATCATCTCCTTTGACATAAGCAGATTATGAGTTCCAAAGAAATTGGCAACTGCTCATAGCATGTGTTACACGGAGAGACTGTTCTGGGTATTCAAGTTAACAAATAATAGAATGACTGCAAGTGTTTACTGTGGGAATTATATTCTATTTCTTCTGCAGAACACCTACTATCCACCTCTCATAATATTATCAGGGCTATCAGCAAGGAATCAACCTTCCTCTAGCTAGGATAGTGTGAAAACATCTCTAAACGCCAGCTGGAACCTTTTCCAACAGTATTCCTCAGGCAATTTCCACTAAATTCCTTCAGAAAAGACTATTTATTTTTCAGATTGCTATGTTGTTTTGCTGGGTCTGAACCAATGCATCCAAATTTCATTTGAATGTTGAAAGTCCTATCTGAGCTCAGAAGAAGAGGTCATTCTCTCAGGGTTCTGCCTTTTCTTTCATCTTATTTTTTAATCACAAGTCACTAGTCAATAGTGATGACTTTTGAAGAATGAACTGATGATGAATGTAATTACCTGTGAAATTGATATTAAAAAATATTCTCATATTCTCCCACAACAGGACTGGCAAGTAGTTTTGCATGCTATCATACAGTTTATCTTCCAATCAGCTCCACCAGTCATTCAAATTTACAGATAAAATTATAGCTTTTAATTGAATGACTATTTAATCAAAATAGTAAAAAAATTTCTGTGAGTATTTTTGGTATGTGTATCTATATACACATATATCTTTTTATATATATCTATCTATCCCTGGTCTTCTGTGTGAGAAACAGCTTTGGGGAAAATAAATGGAACAGTAAATGGAATATAGCCAAATAGAATTTGTTAAAAAGGTTTATAAAATCTCTGCTTTAGATGTATTAAGAGTATGCTCAGATTCTGTTTAGCATTTGCATCCACGTTTAAGTTTCTTACTCTGGATGTCTGCTTGGCTAGCAAAGGAACTTCATTTCATTTATTACAAACTTGGAGTGTTAATTGTGTGTTGGATCAAGACAATATCATACATTAGAACAAAAAAGGCATCTTCTAATAGCTAAGACTCCCTTTCTTCTTATTTGTGTCAATTTTTTTAATGCTTTTTCTGTTTTTTTCCTATTTGGAAGGTTTTTCCTTTTAATAAAAATATAAAAATATAAACTTTGGGATAAGAGGGAATTAAAGTAATATGATATGAATAGAATGCATCGCACTAAGCATCTCAAACTGAATACACTCACAGGAGTAATGAAAATCAAATATAACGTCATCATCTACTTCCGATATGAACAATCAAAGGAGTCAAAATCTAGCTAAACCTGCAAGAGTAAATAGTTTTGTGATGAAAAATTGATATAAAAGGTTCACTGAAAATATAAATATCCTCTGGGCTGTCAAAAGCAATTGGTTCAGCTCTATCTGGTAAATCTACTTTTAATGATAATGGCAACATCTTTTGCTTTTTATTACACTTTACATAAATTTATGAGCTTTATCACTTCAAAACAAAAAGAATATATTTGTCTCTGTATCAGGTTTTAGTTATCATATGTCTTGGAAACCTACCTAGAAATACAAGAATATAATCGTGCTTGTAATCCATTTCTTCAAGGATGGAAATAGAATTCTCGTATCTTACAACTGCTACTAATTAAAAGGAAGGGGATGAACATAACAAAAGACTATGTCAATTTGAATTGTTCTCAGTTTTCTCCAATGGCTAAAAAATCCCATTTATCACAATTAATGGCCATGGAAAAAATCTGCGGTTTAGAACTGAGATTTTTTTCTTAATAATGCCTTTAAGACTATGTATATTTACAAATGACCTCTGAAAAATTGAGAGGGTCCGTGTCTGTTTAATCTACAAACAGTCAGATTTTCAAGGCCTCTCCAGTAGAAGCAGAAGGATAATTTATGGTTATTAAATTCCAAATATCTGATAATTTTTTCCCCAAGAAAACTACTGAAGTCAATGATATGTATACAAAAAGTGGGGACCTATAAATAAGTTGCCATATATAATACCACAAGGAACATTAGCAAAGATATTTGGTTTCAATAAAACACAAAGTAAAATGTTGGTAAATGTTATACACCAATGACAAACCAATATTACTGAATAACCAAGTGTACTAATAAAGTCAAACCAGGACACATAATTTTTGTTATTATTTATCTTTTAGCAGTGACATATTATCAGGACTTGAATTAAAAGCTGATCTCTCCATGAAATCATTAATTACCACTGCATCAAGTGCAGCCCTGCTTTCACTTTTGTCTTGTGTTTGACCAGTCAAGGTTTACAGAATGATGTTTAATAAGTTGCTGTTTTACTCTTCAGGCTCTTTCTACACGCAAAGTAAGATTATTCTGGTTAACTTATTGTCTGAAAGAATGAGAGTATGCTTTCCTATTACTTTTCTGTCACTACTACTAGAAATTACAGGCGCATCACACATGCATTGTATTTCATAGAGTCTTTGTGAGAAACAGCTTCATGGTTTTTTTTGCTTCTGTCTTGTTTCCAGCCATTAATTCAAATCCAAGTGAGCTTAATCAGAAACCTACCTTGCCTTACTGTGCAAAATCTGTGATCTCCATTAATTTCTCAGTTTCATAGTTAAACAGCCAGTAGGTCTTCCATTGCTTGTTCTATCTGTATCCAGACAACTACTTTGAAATAGGAAAACTCTTCTTTTCAGCTACATATTTGCATCATCTCTCTGAATAGACTTTTGACTTTCCTTTGTATCCAAAAAATTTATAATTAGTTCCCACTGTTGAGATAGGAACATCTTTCCCTTGCTTGCCAATTGTAAAAATCCTGGTTCTGTTTCGATCTCTGAAATTATTTATTATTGCCTGAAGTATAATGTATTCTTTGATTTTAATTCATATTACTTATTACATTTTTCAGCTTCAAAATTATTTTTTAAAAAATCAGAGAGCCTCACAGTTTCTGTTCTGACACAAGCTATAAGGACAGATATATGTGCAGAGAGGACAAAAGGTGTGGCCATGGTCATACTGAACATAGGGAAACTGGTAAATTTATATTCCAGGTAGACATATGAGCAAGAATCCTCATTCAGGATGGAAAGAATGGGAAGGAGATTTCTTCCTGTCTTCACTCTCTGAGGCTTATCTAAAACTTGTGCCTGAGTTCAGGCTTACATCCGCACAGTTTGACTCTAAACCAGTGTGTTTAGTTTCATGTTCAGATTCAGTTGTCTCAGTCAGCAGTAGATCAGGAAAACGTGTGCATTTATGATACAAGAAGATGTTTGCTGTTTTAAGGAA
The DNA here is from genome assembly GCA_013397295.1 of Polioptila caerulea. Classification (NCBI taxonomy): domain Eukaryota; kingdom Metazoa; phylum Chordata; class Aves; order Passeriformes; family Certhiidae; genus Polioptila; species Polioptila caerulea. The sequence continues at coordinate 3,439,845 of VYXF01010446.1, forward strand.
CTTAAGAGCTAGATTCCTTGAATTATTTACTTATAAGTCTGTAGAAGGCAAAAAAAAAATTATAATACCATGCAGAAGGACTTTCTAAAACCACAGTCTGAGTGCAATGACCGCCTCCAAGAAACATTCAAGTATGAACCTTGGCATTAGGATAGATTCAAGTGTCTTCCCAAATGTATTACCTTTAGACAATAACTCAGCTTCCATATCCTGTAATACTGAGATTGCTGTGGGGTTTTTTAAAGTTTGTCTATAAGCAAATTTAAAATACTATAGTCTAGATTAATTAGAAATTAAGAAAAAGATAAAAAGTAAAGTCTTGGATAAACTACAGTCTTCTCAAGTAGTAGTCTGATGATACATAAACACACATATGTTGTCTGTGCAGAGTCATATATTTAGAAAATACAAAATACATAAAATTTGCCAATTTCAGTATTGTATCCAACACAAAACACAAATTCAGAATTTGTGGGAATTTTACTGCTGCAAATCAATACAATGCCCTTACCTATTCTCTTTAACTTCTTTGTAGTGACATTACAAAAATTGCTCTAAAAATATAAAGGACAAGCCATTTTGATAGCTCCTTTTTCAGTATTTCAGGAGGAGCTGGTGACTGGAAATTACTGTTTCTATTTTTTTCTGGAAGTGGTATTATTTGACCTCAGCTGTTTTTCTCATGGACTGAAAATAAATTTTCTTATTATAGATCTCATATGTACAAAGACAGCCTGAATACTTATTTCAACACAGCATGGCAAAATGCCTCAAATGCCTATAGAACTTAAGCATCATATTTGCCAATTAAGGATTTAGGAAGCAAAACCCAAGTAGGAAGCACCACATACAATTATTTTACATAGCACAGAAACCATTATGCAATATGGCCAGCCTAGCATTGCTCATGAGTTTTTTGTGAGAGAAGAAAGTTGTTTTCTAAATATAGATAAAAATGTGCTGCACTTAGCCAATAACTCATGACAGAGAGGTAACATATGCTATCATAATGCAGTGGGAGCTGCATGACACGAAGAAAATATGAGCAATACCACCTTCTAGAGTTACAGCCCCTTATTGCCATTATAAAACATCTTTATTGGAAGAGAAAATGCAATATTTTGGTAGAAAGAGGAGATGAAGTACTAGGACAAGTGAAATTTTTCATGGAGAACATTCAAATTTACAGCTCTATATGTCTCCTGCTGTGCTCAGGGTCCATCAGAAGACAGATGTCTAAGGGTCTCCTGTTTGATATACAAGGCAATGATAGAGTGACATTTTTGACCTCTAAACAAGAAACAGTTTTAAATTAAAAAAACAAAAGAAAACACTTCAGTGCACAACAAGCACAGAAATTCCTATTTCCTTCTCATCTCTCCCTTTCTTTTAAAAGATTTTTTTTATGAGTGTTTCATCAGGAAGGATAATTTTACTGTCATATTTCATTTCAAATAATATAAACTGTTAAAATAGACTCTAGGGCCCAAACTCTCACTGCTTTTAAAAGGGGGGTACTAGGTTGAAGCTGTTATTCTTCTGTTTGTTTATCAGGAAACTTAAAATTCATGTCTGGAATTTTTTATATTTTTTTTTTGCAATAACATATGCATTCACTTTTAAGCTCTTTGGTTATTATCTGACTCAATGCAACTGTACTCTTGCTCCCAACTCCACTGACAGAGCCCATGATAAAAATCAATGTTATAATGTGAACCTGAGTATATCATGAGAATTCATTGGTATTCAAGATAAGACTCAGGGAATAAAACAGAAATATGCTGGAATTTTACTTTTAATCAGTACACCTGAAGGAATACTAGCTGAAATATTTTCAAATCTGTCAATGGATGGAGTTTATTTTGGCAATTTCTACCTTTATTCCCGATATGTTAGACTCAGCACAATTTTAAATGAAGGTTCGTTTGAACAATTATTTTTTATTCTTTGCCTTTTAGACTTTGAGACAAGTTCAAATGGCAGAACACACAGATTGCCTGAGACTGAGTGTGGTGAGTCAGGTTTAAAAAAAATAAAAATTTTTGCTCTTAGAAAGGTGTTTTTTACATTATTTAGGCCTTTTCATAATCTATCTCCTAGTGTGCTCACTAAGGCTATTCAAGTCAAAGGCAGACCTAGAGTCAACATTTACACAGGCACTAAAGAGTACTTCTGAAAACAGAGGGGTTTATGAAAGAATAAATGGACTAATAAAATGCTTATCATTTTAACAACTATATAAAGGAAATTCTTTACAGAAAAAGAGATTCAAAAACCACTTTGAGCTGTGATCTAGAGTTATTTTCACAGGAACTCCTGGATTGCATTTCTTGTCTCTGTATTTTAAATTCTTAAGAGTGTCCTGGTTTAGGGCAGAGAGGTAGTATAAAAAAATCTTTTTTGGCAGCAGTCATCAGCCCTCAGTTTTGTTTAAAAACAATTAAGGCATGCTACTACACCATCAGCAACTGGTACATTCTCAACTTCCATTAAAAATAGTGGACTACAAAACATTAACGTCTGCAAAATCATAGAGACACTTTACATCAAGCTCTCTGAACTGAAACAATCAGGAAAACCAAAAGCTTTGTTGAAAAAAGCCCTATTAACTAGTGCAGAAACACCTGCAGCTTGTCACATGTAATTTAAAGCAACTTATGTGAGGATTTATGTAGGTCATTGCTAGTTATGTAGGTGTGTGTGGGAGATGCTGGTCTTGATGCAAACGATAAGCACATGTTTTATGCACATGTTGGTCAGCCAATCTGTAGAACAGCAAAAAAGGTCTACAGAAGCAGAACTAAAAGTGCCTGAGAAAATGTGCAAAACCCCAGGTGCTACAAATTTAGGTTACCGTGCCATCTACTCAGATTTCTATGATCTCTCAAAGTGTGGGTAAGTTGTAGGTGTGCGTAGGCTGCAGTCTTCGTAAATCATGGGTAAAGCTCCAAGCCTCTTCACAAACTTGGTGTGAACCAGGATTGAGCACCCTGAGATGTATAGTCTCAGAAAATAAGCACTGAATCCTCCACAAAACTCTTGTTACCACATATGAACGGTAGAATAAATGCATGTTGTACCGCAGATGTGAGATAGTGCCCGTGGCGTGCAGTCAACAGAGACATCCTATATAGAATGCAACGTGGGATGAGTGGCAGGGCAGAGGCACGTTAAATCTGACGTTCCAGATAAGGTGGTGTGTGCCATCTTCCTCTTTACCACTAAAAAAACTCAAGTCACATTTTGTATTATCCTTTCTATCTACAATGTGAAGCTAACGCTGGGTTAAGACGCCTTTTTTTAGAAACATCTTAAACTACAGGTTAAACATAGGCATCTTCTTCTCACAGACATGCTCTATCTTGCATTTATCAGAGTTTGTATGTTGGCACCCTTTCACCAGTTGACCTTGCAGTGGATTTCTTTTTGCCAGTTGTGGTATTCTCACATTCAGGGCTTCCATCTGCCCACAGAATTGTGCTCTTAAGTTCCTAGATAGTTCAGATGGAATTACAGATGCTTATCAGAGGGCAAAGAGCGGAAAGAGTAACTCTTGGATAAATTGGAGAATGTAATTTTCTTCATTAATAAATATTTTTACTACTGTTACGTGCTATGAGCCAAATATGGTAGACATTATTCACTTTTTAGTTCTTATTCCTAGAAGATGATAGAGAAAAAGAGTTAATAATTCTACTGCAAATGAGAATAAATAACTTTTTACTAAATACTAATTTCAGGACATGACATTGTTTTATGCAAGTACGCATGAAAAATTATTTTATTTGTATTTTTATGTGTGATTTATTAAAGGACATATTTAATACACTGGATTGAATTTTGTTTTGTTTAAAACATCTCTATGTAACCTGTATGAAAATGCTGACTGTACTAAATCCAAAAGTCCTTACATCCTATTCCATATTTAGAAACACTCTGTATGCCAGTCAACAGATTCAAAACAGATATAGTATCTTATAACAGCCTACAGATGAAGGGACATTTTTTTAAGGGAAAGAGAAGCACTAGGAAAAAAGTACATTCATGGTCTGTAAAAAATAATATTTCTTTTCTCCTCAACCCTTACAAATATAAAATAATGAACTTGATGGCCTTTTGTTTTTAACAAGTGGGAAGGAAAAAAATTTAATAAATAGAGTGGTTACAGAACTTTCTCATAGGACTCATCATAATGGCATAATGGTTATCAACTGAAAATGTCAGATGGGATCTTTAAATGGCAATTGGTTCATGAACACAGTTGTCAGCAAAGAACTAACAGATCAGTTCTTAAAGGTTGCTAGACTGACCTTATTAATGGCCTCAAACTGCAGAGATTTCATTGTCAGCGCTCTAAGGTAGTGATACCGAGTATATAAGTGCTCTGCAGAAATAAGATTGCAGTAGTTCAGGCTAATGAGAAAAAGTACTGAGCAAGAGAAAAAACACAAGGCTACTTCAGGCATGGAGCATTCCAGTAAGTAAACTTAGGAATCATGATGGGATTTATTGCTCTTCCAGGTTCAGCCTGTATGACTAAGAATGTATCTCCAGATTACTGCCTCACAAAACAGGAGGCTATCCATGCAGAAAGCACTGTCAAGAATATTAAAATTGGCATCAGCACAGACATGGTCGAATTTTACTGGATTAACCAGACCATGTGTCTCTGCAGTGTGTTGTCAATGAAGCTAAGACTACACCACTTTCAGTGTTGACTCTCACAGTCTATGCACAATTCCCAGTCCAAGGTTAGTTTGTTCAAGTGGATCCAGCCAGAATTTGGCACCACACACAGTAGGCACATACTAGACCAACAAACATTTTGTAAATTTTCTGCCAGAGATAGGAACTGTAAGAGCCAAGTCAGCTGCTCCAAACTTTAACTGTTTGTAAAATATGTCTTTAAGCATCCCTTTCAGAAAATTTGCTTAATATTTACAATAGTTCACATTAATTTGTATTTACAATTTCCAAGCTTTTGTTAGAACTCACAAGGAAAGTAGACTAGTTCTCCAAGACATTACTTTTTCCCAAGATGTCTGAATATTAGTTTATTCTGGTTAATACTGGTAGCTAAATCAGAACAGACATGAACAGACTGCACTGCTAAAAGGGAAGTAGTTATAAGATATTCTACTGTCATCCTGTCAAGCATATGTTGTTCATATATTTTTTAATAATAAATCAAATTAGCAACATCCCAAACAGAAACACAGAAAACTAATATTTGTCAGTATTCATATCAGAGAAAGAATTATTCTAGTATTTTTGTTTATTCCATGTGGTTGTGTTTTCAAAACCAGGTTAAATATAAAATAAAGAAACAACATTTGAAAAGTTCCTATTAGTGCCTGGTTTGGTCACTCAGTGTAAGACAAACTTCAGAAAAAGACCTTGACTCTAAATATCCAGCCGCATTTGATAAACCAGTGCTAGGACCTAAAACAGATACCTGTGTTGCTATTGTGGAAAGAATAAATAATGTGGGTGTCTAATAGGAAACTGGAAGGGAAATATTTGCTGGGGTTGGACAACTCCAGGAGTCTGTCCTCCAAGGGTACTGTTTTCTCTTGCAGGTATAATTTGTGCCACCAGAGATCCTCTGCCGTGTTCCATTCTCATGCATTGATTACTCGGTCCGTATGAAGCCAACGGGACAGGTATTCTTGGATGTGAACACAGCCTTTTGTTCTCAAATAAGTCTCTCAGTTCATTTATATAGGATTTACTAAACTGCCTCTTTGCTAACAATTCAGGAAAATAGCTGTCATTTTCTTTTACTATCTAAGCAAGTAACAATTTAAATGTATATTAAGAGGGAAAGGATTTTCTTATACCAAAGGGGCAAGCAGTTTTGCTTTAAACTTTATGGTGTATCAAGCCTTAACACATCTCTGTGTTTTCTGCACAGTGATAAGACAAAGAAAAAGAGACTTTAAGCACTGTTTTGAAAATTCTCACGAGCCTATTTACTTTTCTAACATTGTAAGGGAAAAAGAAGAGAAAATTGTGACATTTGATAAACCTAATCTTCTTTAGTTTTTGTACTTCACATATCTTGTTAGAGTATAACAAAATCTTCAATAGCAGACTCATATACTTTTAAATAAATATGATATTGATGAAAATTAAAGGTTAATGCAAAGATCACAGAGCTCATCTAGTTTTAAATCAAAATTTACTGACAGTTCTACTGAAATAGATAAGATGATCTTTTTTAACTAGGGCTAATTCAGTAGGAAAAAATTATAATGAAACAGTTAAATGCCAAATGAAAGAGTCAGCTCTTTGCAAGATTAAGCACAAACTGATTTTTTTTTACTTCTGGGACTCCACAATGGAAATGTACGGCAATTATTTAGAATTAGGTGCCATTAAAACTATGGGCCAAATTCACTTTGCACGTATTCCATTGACTACATAAGACTGTAGCAGGAAGAAATTTGGCCCAAACATTTTTTAATATCATCTGAGCAACCAACTAACAATAATACAGTGCCACTTAGTGGCAAGGAGAAAGTTTTCAGTACGTGAGGTATGAAGAAAGACATTCAGGCATACAATACCTGGTGCTATTTGTATTTGAAATTTTGATACAATCTTATCTGATAGCTTCCAGTTACATTAAGCTCATTATTGCCACAATATTATATGCATCTTTTCATATAAAAATACAAAAATTTCTGCAAAGAGGGAATGAAAGCGAGCCCTTGTAATTAATGTAGCATTAAGAACACTCCCTTCACATTTTATCTTCAAATTATAGCCATTTTCTAAAAAGGTTAGAATGCCTGTAAAAAGCATAAATATCTTAAAGCTATTTGTATTTCTCATGCTTCAGTAATGTATGTGTCACCTTCCTGAAAAATTATCCCTCAAAAAGGTCTAGAGTATTTCTTTTGTTTAAGTACCTATAGAATTACAGTTTTGGGGAGCGACAACTATACTTAATATAATTTTAAATGGCAGTATGTAACTCATTATTCAGTGCAATAGTATGCTATTTTAAAGAATGAGATAAAAACAAGAAGATATTTCTCTAGAAATAATAAAAAAATAAGTCCAAAATAATCCACAATAGATCATGGACTCCATCAACCTGTTGCAAAGAGAGTGATCCTTATATTTCTACAGGAATAACCAATGAATAGTAACAAATATTTTGATAATTTCATAGAATCATAGAATGGTTTGGATTGAAAGGGACCTTAAAGATCCCCTAGTTCCAACCCTCCTGCCACGGACACAGGGGCATTTTCCACTAGATAAGGTTGTTATAAGCCATATCCAGCCTGGCCTTCCTGTGATGCAGCATTCACAACTTGTCTGAACAAACTGTTGTATTGCCTCAACATCCTCACAGTAAATGATTTCTTCCTCATATCTAACCTAAGCCTACCCTCTTTGTGTTCCCATTCTTCCCCCTATTACTTCATGCTGTTGCAAGAAGTCCATCTTCAGTTCTTTTGTAGGTCCCCTTAGGTACTGCTCTAAGGTCTCTGTGGACCCTTTTCATCTCTGTGCCTGGGATAGCCCTGACTCATGTGCAGAACCTTGCACTTGGCATTGTTGAACTTCATGAGGTTCACATGGGCCTGCCTCGTTTTAGTTTCAAGGCCCCTCTGGATGACTTCCCTTCCCTCCAGTGAATCAATGGCCACAAATCTTGGTGTTGATCTCCTCAGCTTATTTAAAGCCAAAGGTGGAATGCATTGACATCGACAATGAAAGTACTCCCCCTATGTGTACAGTGGGAGTAACATTGTCCTCTGTCTTCAGAATACAACAGAGAGATGGGTATGAATTTTTAGGACTCGTATTTAATTGTCAATAAGCACTTTTAAATACACTAAGGTTTATTCTCTCCAATTGGGTTGAGCAATCCTTTGGCAATCATTTGGTTCCATTCATGCTTCATTCCTTTCTTCAATACTATCAAGAAATCTTGCTGGAAGTGGACTTCAGCAATAATTCTGCAATTATATTGCCGATGAGATTTGTACTTCAAATGAGCACTCTGTTTCCATATACATCTTTGAACCTTTAAAGTGAAAAGTGACCATTGGCTATCAGATGTGGGTGACATATAGATGCTATCTTGTAAAATGAGTTTTGTAGAACTAAGTTAAATTGCATCAAGAAACTTTAGTATTTATATACATCCCCTTTACCAAATCTAATGCCCATTACAGAACATATAGTACTGAATCAATTGACCTGCAATTAACACCAACCAAGCAACAATTAACCTGAATTCAGGGAATACACTATAGTATCATAACACCATAATATCAGAATAATTCAAGGGTAACTAACTAGAAAAATATTACATGAGTCAGGAGGCACTTACAGTAACATTTCACTTCAGAACAGGAACAGACTTCTGAAGTAGGTGTTCTGACTGTTCCCCACTTACCAAACTTCATGGGACTATAAAATAATTAAGATTTTAAAGGGTTTTTTGGGGGTCCAACACCCTACTTGGGGCGGAGACATTTAGATCAGATTGGTAATGACATTTTTTCCAGTCAAGTTTTTAAAATCTCAAAAAATGGAGATCTCAAATCTTTCTGAGAAACCTTACCCAGTGACTGGCCACTTTCAGAAAACATTTTATTTTTTTAGTTGGAATTTCCACCTTTCCAAGTCCTGTCTGTTATCTTTTCCCAAATTTGTGTGAAAGAGAATGGTTCTGTATTCTCTACAACCTCTTAGCAGCTAGTCAGAAAGCAATAAGATGCCTCCTGAGCCTTCTCTTCTCAAACTTGAACAAACTTGAGGTTTTTCATACTTTCCTCATTCATCATGTAGTACAGCCACCTCAATCTCACTCACTTCAGCAAATCAACACCATATTATGCTGAACAAAACAGACATAATATTTCAGAAGTAATGTCAAAAGTGCTGAACAGAGAAGGATAATTTGTCTTGACCTATTGGCCGCACTCTGGGTAATAGAGTTCTTCCCTTCTCCCCCTGACCCATTTCCCTTTGTCCGACTCCCATCCCCTCCCTGCTGGGGAGGAAAATCTGGAAAAAGTAAATCTTGTGGGTTAAGATAAATAGAGTTCGATAATTGAAACAAAATATAATATATCAATACGAATGATACTAATAATATCAGTAGAAATGGTAATAGTGAAAAGGGGAGAAGGAGAAAACCTAAGACAGACAACTGATGCCCTTTACAATTACTTACCCCCTACTGACAGATGCCCAGCCTGTGTCTGAGCAGTGATGTGTGCCTTTCAGCCAACATCTCCCAGTTTATATACTGGACATGACATTCTATGGCACTGAATATCCCATTGGCCAGTTTGAGTTAGCTATCCTGGTTTCCTGTTCGTCTCCACACTGGGAAAATATGGAAAAATGGAAGGTCCTTGACTTAGACGAAGCACTACTTAGCAACAACTAAACATCAATTCTTATAGTAAATCTAAAACACAGCACTGTACCAGCTACTGTGTCCCACCTGNACATTCTATGGCACTGAATATCCCATTGGCCAATTTGAGTTAGCTATCCTGGTTTCCTGTTCGTCTCCACACAGGGAAAATATGGAAAAATGGAAGGTCCTTGACTTAGACTAAGCACTACTTAGTAACAACATCCCATTGGCCAGTTTGAGTTAGTTTTAGTTAGTATCCTGGTTTCCTGTTCGTCTCCACACAGGGAAAATATGGAAAAATGGAAGGTCCTTGACTTAGACGAATCACTACTTAGTAACAACTAAACATCAATTCTTATAGTAAATCTAAAACACAGCACTGTACCAGCTACTGTGTCCCACCCGAAATCAGGGCAGGATATTTTTCTTTTTCCAGTCTGTATTTTCTTTGAGCAGTGAAATAGCCTGAGATCTTATTATACAGATTGTTTCTGGATGAAACCAGAAGTTGGGATTCAGCAGTTCATGTAATTTACTCCAGTTCCTAGGACAACAATAAAGCTGCTTCAGATTAAAATTTCCATTTGCACATAATTTTGCTTCTCCAGGCCCCAGCCTCAGCTTGTTACTTTTGACTTATTTTTTTGTTGATAATTATCTGCCAGACACATATTTGATTTATCTTCTGTTTAAAAAATCTTGGTTGGAATGTCCTGAATGAAACAAATTAAATCAATTTTGTGATGAAAGGAATAAGCATAAAATATGAAATGAGCAATTTACCCCATACATTTAACATATGTGTGTGTGTGAGTGCATTTATCAACAAAGTTTCAGTTGCCTGAGTTAGAAACCTGTAATCTCAGGAAGATGGTCCATTTTGAGTACTATGATTCATCTGAGGATGATGAAGTATATTCATTGCATCATACGAAGGCATTCTAATTTCACTGTAACAGTAACATTTTTTCATTTAAAATTTTATTAGCAATAACAATAACTCTTCCTACTTTACTTGCTTTTTTGAATGTAATTAATTTATTGAAAAGAAATTTCTTGATGCTTATTTCTTCTCTAATTTATTTTAATTAGTTAATAAGCGAAAAACCAAGTAAAATTTCCAAATGTTGAGGCACCAGTGAATGGTTTTGTTATGTTGTGTGCTTTGATCTGTGGGGGGCAAGAGTTTTTCTGCCCTCAATAATAATTTCTTATTTCAATTAATACTTTGAGGAATGTAAACCTTACCGTTTAAAGTACTGTGTAATTAAAATGGTCCTAAAGTTATCTTTCCCTGTTCAAATGCAATGTCTGAATCCAAAGTGAATGACCCATTTGTTCTTAGGGCTAAAGTATTCCTGTTTCTAGGTTAATCATAAAAGATTGAGTAAATCTCCCTCGTCTACAAAAGTCTTGTAGAACTGTTTTATTTAGTCCTGTGCCAATATGACAAAAAGATTAATTTCATAGACATTTTCATTTATCCTTAAAAAAAGAATAATGACAATTTACTACGCATTCAATCAGAGCCGGGGAAGTGATGCTAATTGATTTTTTATTTGTCAGGACAAAAAACATGGAATCCTGGCAATTATTAGGACATGAAATTCTTTTAGAATTCTTTTCACTTACAAAATTCTTGAGGATTTAGATCTACTTTAGTGTATTCTATAAAAATTAGACATGAGCAATTTTCCAGTGTCAATAGGTCTTCTGATGTTGCTTTATGTCATGAGGCAGACTGACTGATTTAAATTGATTTGAAATTATTTCTCTCTATGCAGTACATCCATATCACAATAAGACAGGTGTTATTCAGTTTAAGAACCTGTTCTCTATGATCTACCGGTATCAATACTCTGAAAATAAAATAAATATGCTGTAAAAGAAGGTATTCATCTGAATGAATTTATGTACATCTGTGCTGTTTGGAACATCTTAACTTTTATCTCTTAATCCCTGTTTATCCCACTGTTTCTGTTTCTTTCAAATATATAGGATATAAGAAAAACACATGAGAACATGAAAACAGTCCATAGTGTTTTGAGAAGTACTTACGCAAATGTTCCCTTGGATCTTGAGTTCATGTAACCCAGATTTTCAAACTCCACCTCCCCACTAAACTGAACCATTTCCAACCTTCAATCGATTTCAACCTCAGAAACCATACAACTCTAACCACAGAAGTTTTGTCCTCCATACCTCCCCAGCACACTGGAAAATTCTGAAAATTTTTTTCAAAACAATATTTTTTGTTTAATTCCTTGACTGATATCTTTGAATGACAATTTCCAGCCAGAAAAGATTATTAGACTTAAAAACAACTCAGAAATCTTCCATAACATGAGCTGTTGATAAAATAATCACTTTTACAGCTGTACACTCAAAATACAGACTAAAATTAGAAAGAGAGTGTGTACCCTCTAAAAAAGTATTTGGAACAACTATTGCGGGGGGGAAAAAAGATGTAAAGGCATACAAGTGATAGTGGAATGAGAGAAAAGACTCAGAACTGGTTTAACTGAGCTGCAAACATTGATCATGGTGTAAAAAAAAAGCAGAGCCAACACTACATGTTCTAAAAGTCCTACCCTAATGCCTAAATATATCCTTCATCTTTCAGTTCTTGAGACAGTGAACATCTAATACTGCTAATCAGAGATGTTCTGCCACACCTCAGTCAGACTCACACAGATCCTTTTATTTGAAGGGTCTCTGTCTAGAGAAAGTGTCTGGTAAATTAGATAGAAAAAAATGTAAGACTTTTAGCTCTCCTTTCAATAAACAGAACATGTAATTTCAGCAGCATAATTACAGAGAAACTAAACAGGTGTCATAGTACCAGGACAGGTCATCTGAAATATCTTTAAATATTAACCAAAGCAAAGTAGAAAGAAGATCAAGGCTTAGCTTCCAAGTTACAATTATAAACACAAAATGAGTTCTTCTTAATTTGGGAGATACCAGGTCTGCATACAGCATTAGCCATTTTCCAGTACATTTCCATTAGTAATGTCTTTGCTGATTAGTTTTTTTCTAAATTAGCATGTTCATCCATTAGCATATCAATATTGCTGCCAACCATCCTCTTAATTTTTAGTTTTCTTGTTGCAACAAAAAAATTGCCAATAAAAGGAAGCTTTACTTGAAGCCTTAATTAAATCTAGTACAATTCTTTTTTCTTTCTTTTTTATGTTTGTTTAATAATATTGTGTAATATTTACTAAGATTACAGATTTACTTTGCTCAATAACACCACTTGCTTGATTAATCAAAAACTTTGTATTTTGGTTCAGCTGCAACACAAACTATAGTATTCTGCACAGTTTAGAGATACTCTAATGAAAGTCTGCCTTAACAATCAGGAAATCAGCAACATCACAGCCAAAATAATTTTACATAATTTCTGAAGGTCCTCTTAAGAGAAGATAGAGACAATTACACATGAACCTCTGATCTCTTTTATAGGGTCATATCATATTGCTCCCACATTATCAAGCTGAGGTGTTTCTGATCAATGTCTTGCATGTAAGAGAAAGGCCAACACCAATTCTTTCAAAAGTTTCTTTTTGTTCATATTCCTCTCTTTTTTTATCCTCCATAATTTTTACATTGTTTTGATATGTTCAATTACATTAATTTAAAGTCAGTCACAGCAGAATAGCTAAGACTTTGTTTAACAGAAGTATACAGAGAGCTGGCTTGAACATAACAGCAATGCCAGCTTCTACTGTCGACACTGTTATTCAGGACAGATACTCTTGTCTGACATAATTAAATCTTGACAGTAATTATTTCTGCTGATTCCTGGTAGACTGCTGTTAAAGATATGCTTATCCACTTTCAAACACACTATCTTATTAAACTAAATACATGCCAGTAATTACAAAGCTGCACTTTTTAAATTTGGGGTTTTCTAAAAGTCTTTTTAAAATAAGATGATAAAGCTTTTCCTAAAAGGATCCCCTGTGTTTTAAAACCAAGAGATCTCAGACAGTGCCTGATATTCCAACAATATGAGAGAGGGAGAGATAGAGAGGCAGAGGAAGAGGGAGAGATAGAAAGAGAGAAAGAGACAGACAGACAGGCAGGGAGAGAGGGATAGAAGGCATGTTTGCATGTACACAGACCAGGTTATTGAGAAATTTTTGGCTTATAACTCAACAGGTCAATTTGTATTAAAATTATATGGAAACGTTAATTCTCACTGTTCCTTGTCACTTTCTTCAAATAAGTTCCCCTAGCCATCAAGTTAATATATTTCCTATAAAATAGATATTTCCTATTTATTTCACTCTTTGACAGGGGAGATGAGGAGATTTTGGATAATTGTCATGCTGAACCATTAATATTACTTTTTTCCTCGTACAGCTATTAAAACATGACAAAGGATAAGTAGGGAATGAAGTTTAGAACAAAGTTAGATGACAAAAGTAAGATCAGATCTGCCCCAAATGTCTGAATATTATTATTAAATATTACCTTTAAACTTCTCCAGTATTCATATCTAAGAACATAAACTATTTTCACAATACAAGTACATTTAGCATAAGCAAATGTTTAAACAAAAGAACGAGGAATTTTAATGAAGCACCCTCAGGAAAATGTTTAAACTTTGCCCTTAAGTTTACTTTGTTCACTAATAGGCTTCTATTTCTAGTGCTGAGTAGGAAGGATAGGTTCAATGTGTTAATAAGAAAAAAGTAATACTATTTAATTAATTCTGGCTGAACACACATGGTTTAATATACTTGGCAATATCATTCTATCACATGATATGATAATTTAATGGAACTTTTTTATTTAAATTGCTGGCAAGTTTATGAAATTATAAAGCAAATAGGCCATGCACTTGGGTGTAATTGACTGTATAAATGTGTTTTATACTATACTGTTGGCAAATTAGCCAATCCCTGTCACAGAATCAATTATTATCTAGCTGTATTCTGCAAACACAATAGCAGAAATACAGCATTTGCAGAAAAAAAAACCCCTATAATTGTTAATCTTACACTGTGCATCTTAAAGTCAGGCAATAAACATTCATACACTGTATAATCATCTAACAATAAGGCTACTGCCAAATGAGTGCACATTTAAAAATTCTTTATTGAAGAAATTCCTTAACTGGAGGTGCTGTTTGTGTTTTTATTTGTCTTTTCCTCTTCAGACCAATGAAGTGAGTAATAAATACGTAAGTGGCTCAAAAGATACTTGACTGCATGACTGAAATTTCCAAAGCTACTTAAAGGAACTTGGACATTCAGTTCCTCTTGGAACTGTGTCCGCTCTAACCTCCACCTAGTGACAGTTCTGATAATCTGAGTGCTGTACCAAAAATTACAAGTTGTAGTCATCATGTTTTTAGTGCATGTTGTTAGACATCAGTGGGGGATTCTGAGTGAACTGGACATTTAAAATATTGTCTTCTGGTTCCACTAATAATATGAAGCTGCTTGACTCTTTATATGTGTCCCTCCAAGCAGGCCATATTTCAATTATAAGCAATGTCTAACATTGTAACTTCTTGATGGTGTAAACATAGAAATAAAATATACCTTTTCTACAAAACTCAAAAACTGCTCTTCTTGTAAAATGTACGAAATTGCAGTTGTTCTGAGAAAGTAAGAATCAAGACACACAGACTACCATGTCATCAGCATTCCTCCCTATTTCTACATCTCTGTTGTGCAAGGACTGGGATAAGGGGTTTTATGGATTTATGAACTGAGCAGCCATTGAGCAGCTACAAGCGGTTTCACAAGGCAGATATAATAGTGCTTCTATTCACTGGGGAGAAACAGTGCAAACTTGTAGGCAGATGGTATAGTTCTACTTTTGGATGTTATCTTGCACCCATATGGGGGGTTTTGTACTATGATCTGCACTGCAGCTACAAAGTGAAGGATGTTCAGTGCCATCCAGGTGCATAGAATTGCATCTTATGTGGGTACCCTTCAACTAGCTCATGTACCAAAACAGTTCAGGTGTTATAGCAGGCAGCACAGGCCCAAGTGTCTCAGAAGCTGAAATTCACACTGCATTGACTTCATTGAAGTTCACACTGCTATGACTTCAAGCCTACAGAGTCACAGGCTATAGGATATAAAGCTTTCTCAGGGAAGCCTGTGCATACCTGTGAACAGATGCATGGTAGATATCCCCAGCACCCTTAATGACATGCAGAAAGCAAGTTGTTTAGAGCTTTGAAAGGCTCTGCAATTCTTTTACGTATCTTTACAGCACTTATGTGGGAAAATACCACCATCCAGCTGAGAGTCATCAGAAATATTCTGTTGTTCTAGGGCTCCAAACTCAGCACTCTTAGTCTCAGCTCCATTATTTACCTAGACATTATTCTTTCCACGGAACCCAATTACTGATACCAATTTGAAAACAAATCTGCCAAAAGGGAAGGTATCAACCATGTGCTTCTGTCTTAGAATCAGCCCCATTGAGGACACTCATGAATATACTGTACATATTTCTTATGAAAGTGAACCATGATCCAGCTGCTAGTCCTCTTAGAACAGCACTGCTTCCTGTAGTTTTTAAGTAAAGTACTCATTTACTGTCCATTCCTACATTCCTCATATTAAAGGTTTAGATCAAGAACTTTCCTGACTTCAAGGTCTCTTGACTGTGACGTTCCCATTCAAACTGTGTTGGCTTCTAAGTTTCAGGTTCTCATCTGAACTCAGATCTTAAGTTAGAACACAGTGTTTTTTTTCTGGATCCTGCTTTCCTATAAATGTTAAAGTCACTAGCCTGAAGCGATATTCTGTCCTGAGCTTCTCAAGCAACACCTATGAAAAGTGTATGGTTTGTTTTACTGGAAACAAAGCTGTAGCATAAAACGATGAGAGAAATAAGAGAGGATGAGTCGGAAGGTGAAAAAAAGCAGAAGGTTTCTGTCATTATCAGACTTTGTCAAATTTGTTCTCAGTCTTGTTCCACTTCCTTAATCTGTTAAATTCCCTCTGCTTCCTCCTGGTACAATTTTGTCATCTCTATTTTATCCAGCTTTAGTGATCTCACTTGCTGGTGAAGTAATTTTGAACTCTTGCACCTGAAAATATAACTTTAATTGCATGTAAAGGAAGAAATAATCAAGTTTGGGGACAAGAAGCTATTAGTCATATTAAATGTACAGCTGAAATTTTAGAAAGAGTTGTGCCAGTCATGATTACTAAAATATAAATCTTTGACTGTGTGATTCATTCTATACTAGGAATCTTAAGGATAATGGCAGCACCCTGAACTATAATTTTTAAATTACAACATGGCTGGGACATCTTACAGAATAACTTGAAAGAGTGTTATAAAGATACACTGAGTGCATTGTCAGGAGATAAAAATGAGTGAGATTAGGACACAATAAATGCCTGCAAATGGAAGATCTATATTTCAATTTCTTTTCTGGGAGACAGAAATTAGGTTTGGTTTAACAAATAAATGAATTTAAAAAGCTTATTCTCCAAAGTCACACCAAATGTTGAATCAGTTTTAAAGAACAAACAAAACCCTCCTCCAAAATCTGCAAACCTAAACAATCCACATAATCATCACTGTTTCCTTGGATAGAAAACAGTGAGGAAACTTACCTAAGGACTAAATGGCAGCTACTGAACTTGGACAAGAAATGTTTCAAATAAATTAAATAAGAATAATAAGATAACAGGGAAGGTTCACAACCTCTTTACAACATGTTGTGGGAATTACATAATAGTGCTGCCTTGCTAGCCAAGTGCTAGCCAGTGCCTGGGGCTCAGTCCTCTGGGAGAGAATCTGACATAAGGTGTATCCATTGGAGAAGTATTTCTTATTTGAAACAGGGAATTGAACCTGATACTTGTGAGTGCCTTCTATCTCAGAACATTCAATGATTTCTAAAAAACAGTTATAAAATCCTATTTCTCTGACTGCAGCAGGGAAAAAAAAATAAAAAACACAACACAATTCAGCATACCCTCTTATAAGTGTTCCTCCCCAGCAACATCTCTGTTCAAGTAGCTCTCTGTGCTCGACCCCAAGGCCATTTGGATAATTCAGTGATGGAAAGACTCAGAGACATACAGACACTTTCTGTAACACTTTATTTGATAGACGGTACAGCCTAACTGGAAAGCTGAGATGCTGTCATTGATTCATTGTTTCCATTATTTATTAGCTGCATTAACCCATTCCTAAACAAGTCCTAATCAAAGACTCTGGTCATGATAATTTACATAGAATTGTCCTGCTTGTCTATAAAAACATTATTTTCTTGGAAAGGACAAATTATAATAATCCAGAAGGAAGATTGCAACATTTTTTCAAGCAGAGAATTGGGATCTTACACTTCATAAAATACTTTTATAACTCCTGGTTTCATGCATACTGTGGTACTCTCCTTCTGTAACAGGTTGATCCATTAACTGGATGAGAGAAAGGCTATGGGTGTTGTCGACCTCGACTTTAGTAAAGTCTTTGCCACTGTTTGCCACAGCATTCTCCTGGATAAACTGGCTGCTCATGGCTTGGACAGATGTACTCTTCACTGCATAAAGAAATGCCTGTGTGGCCAGGCCCAGAAAGTGGTGGTGAATGGAGTTACATCCAGCTGACAGCTGAAAACAAGTGGTGTCCTCTGGGGCTCAGTGCTGGGGCCAGTCCCCTTTCACATCTTTATCAGTGATGAGGGGATGGAGTGCACTCTCAGTGAGTTTGCAGCTGGCACCATGTTGGGCAGGAATGTCGATCTGCTGGAGGGTAGGAAGCCTCCACAGAGGGATCTGAACAGGCTGGATTGATGGGCTGAGGCCATTTGTGAGAGGTTCAGCAATTTCAAGTGCCAGGTCTTGCACTTCAGCCAAAACAGCCCCAGGCAGTGCTATAGAGTGCACAGAGTGCATGGAAAACTGCCTGGCCTAAAAGGACCTGGAGGTGCTGCTCGACAGCGGCTGGATATGAGCCAGCGTGTGTCCAGGTGGCCAAGAAGACCAGTGACATCCTAGCCTGTATCAAAAATTATATGGAAAGACAGGAAAGACATTGAGATGCTGGAGCATGTCCAGGGAATGGCAATGGAGTTGGTAAAGGGTCTGGAGCACAAATCCTATGAGGAGCAACTGAGGAAGCTGGACTTGATCAGACTGAAGAAAAGGAAGCTCAGGGGACATGTTATTGCTCTCTACTACTGCCTGAAAGGAGGGTGTAGTGGAGGCTGGTCTCTTTTTCCAAGGAAGAAGAAGAAAAGGCCTCAAGTTGCACCAGGGAAAGTTTAGATTTGATATTAGGAAATATTTCTTCACTTGCAGGGTTGTCCAGCATGTGAACAGGCTTTCCAGGGAATTGGCAGTGTTACCCTAGAGGTATTTAAAATATATGTAAATTAGCACTTTGGGACATGGTTTAGTGGTGGATTCAACAGTGTTAGCTTTATGGTTAGACTTGGTGATCTTAAAGGTCTTTTCCACCTAAAGTCTTTGTGATTCTGTAACTTTCTTCAAGAAGATTGTGAAAAAAAAATTAAAATAAGAGAATGTAGGTAATTTTGGGTTGCATTTTCCAAATATGGTGCATAATTGAAAGATTTCTACCAGGAGTGAAAGAGTGTTTCTCTTACTTACTGACATATAAAATGTTATCTTTCTTTGAAAGATAGAAGACAGAAAGAATATAATAGAATGTGGACATGCTATACATGTGAAGGTTCAAGTTCAAATAGTTCAAATTGTGTTTGTGTTTTAATGATAAAGCAACCATCTATGAAATTTCACTTTATTTTTTCTTGTCTTTGAGTGGGAGAGTTATAAATAAAATGTTGTTGTTCAAGGAGGTGTATAAATAAATTGGTATAATTAGGTGTCATAATTAAGGTGCCCATTGCTGTTCCAGACACATTTACATAATTGTCAGTGCTAAAATGAAAATAATTGTTTGTCAGAATTGCTTCTGTTAAGACTGATAGTTCCTTAGTTTTTATAGTTTTCTATAAGTATTTGTTTAGAAAATAATCTAAACTCTGAGCATAAAACAACTATATACTAGCCAAAATCTTCGTAACTGAACAAGTGTACAAGATTTACCACCTTGGAATTCAGACAAAATGTCTTGCTTGGTATCTTGTTACACATCTGCATAGAGCCCAAACTATGCTTTCAATATTCTGTCTGAGATTTGTGCAAGCTGTGCAAGTAACTGCTTTTCAAAATGGAAAGAGGGAAAAATTCTTGCATTGTGAGAAATTACAAGCAAAGAAAAAGCCCTTTAGACTGGCTCTTTGGTGTGTGTTGTTTTGTTTTTTTTAACAGATTGCTTTTATGTGTTGTATTACTTGCTAGAGTGCACTTACACAAGTATCAGGAAACAGAGGATTGAGTTTTGTGCCAGTTCATGTAATGCAGCTTTTAGATTACTGCCTTAGAAAACAACCCAGATTTAGGCTTAACCAGTCTACAACAGTTTTGTTTTATTGACTATCAAGCTAACCAGATATGTTAAGTGAAAATGTTTTTAACCAAAGAAGAAATATCTTAGGGTATTATATTTCTCAGAGCTAAACAATTTTGTGTGAGTATAAAGCTGTACATGAGCACAGCTGCAGTAATTTAAGATATTGTCACATGTGTGTAAAAATAACAGATTTTATAAACCTTCTAAAATCCTTTAGAAACAATGAAAAAATTACTCATACACTTGCTATGACTTGTATTGTCCTGAATGTTTTTCCTTCTTTCCTACTCTTAATCTTTGAAATTTTTCTTTTTCTCAAATTAGATGTTAAAATTCTCTGGGACAGTTTTGTTCTATTAAGCAGGGGTCCTAAGCCACAAACAAATAAAAAATTAAATGATATCCCAGTAGTGGATGCAGTTTTATCAGGGGAGATGGGATGGGTAAGGTATAGAGTGTTCTGTTCCTTACAATATTTATATCATCTTCATTTGGTGCAAGACCCTCAGTATCAGATTCCCACTCTGTGCATAACTAAAGATTTATTTTTAAGTAGTTATCTGACAAAAAAATGTAAGAAATGAATGGAATTGGAAGATTTTCAATTGCTGTTTATGCCCATTATTGATATATGTGTATATATTCATGTGTGTTTATTATTCATATACTTATAAATTTGAAGAGATGGAGGTATATCCCTTTTAAAAAATATTTTCTCCTAAACAATCTGTTCTGTCTCTTCTTCTGTAATGGAAGAATGAGTTTAAAATGGTCTGTATCAAAAGATAAATTCTGCATGTCTCTGTTTCTTACATGATAGTGAGAAAGAAGTTCTTACTGAAGAAATATGCATCAATTCTTTTGTTTGTGAGAATATTAGTACATTTTCATCACTGAGAGTAGTGAATAAACAATCAAAACCTTTTGGTTAAATTTGGCAAACTTCTCACATAACAGTAACATAAATGCAAACTACCTATTCCACAGGAAAAAAAATCTAAATATATACATCTAAGTAAATATATCAAATTAAGACCAAACTCTTTTTTGATTTGATTTTTCAATTAAACAATATAATTTTTAAATTTACTGGTAGTATTTACCTTCTTTCCCGTATTTTTTAGCTCATCTACTTAAACAATATCAGCAGTCAAATGAAAAAACCATTAAAGCTAATCTTGGTTGACTAAGAATAGGACTGACATCAAGGTGTTGGCTATCCTGCTTCCACCTACAGCCCCTCTAGTTTTGATAACATAAAGCTTTCTGTGCACTAGAAGATTACCAAAATTTTAAACACACATACTAAACCAAACTGAAATTCTCTCAATTGGTAAGGATCTTTTTTAAAAAAAGAGATGACATAGAGAAAAATAACTTCCAGATACTCATAGGAACCATGCTTGCTAGGACTTTCAGGCTGGTTTTACACAAACAGTTCTACCAGCCATTCCAAGTAACTTCTGCTATAGATTCAGGCCTAGCTGGACCTACAGTTTTTACTGTGGAAATATCATGTCTCCAGTTTGACAGGCACAGCACTATAAAAAACTTGTCAGCAAAAAGCATCCTCCAATATCCTTCTAGTGAGCTTTCTACTCTGAGAACCCCCTAGAGAGAAGATTTTCCTTCTACATCTTTCATGGTCAAAGAAGGCTTTCATCAGCAATTGGAAATAATCTTTTCCCATGAGGAAAGGGGAAAATGAAAAAGAATGTTTGGAAGACAAATAGAGTTTCACCTGTGTGGTAGGTCTTAAAGGCAAGGAACACTTATGTGGATTTAATTCAGTCTTGGACAAGAGGAAACCTAGAAAGAGTACCATCACTTTGTCACAGTAAACAATATTAAAATTAGAAAAAATTAATCTCTACGTAAAAACTACAACAAAAGCCCAGCTGAAAAGTGAAGGATTATATTTCACTGATCACCCAAATGCTGTCTGAAAGCATCTCGATGTCACCTTTGGAGCGGGATTGTTGCCAACACATTGTCAGGTCAGCCATGTCTTTACCTCCCTGCCTTGAAAACCTCCAAGGATGAAGATCCCAGGGTCTCTGGGTAAACATTACATGCCCATAGCACTCACTGAGACATTTTCATAATGTTCAGATGGACCTATCCAAACTGCAACATATTATTTCTTTATATTATTTGTCATATTATTTTTCAGTACAAAGAACAGCTACATTTTGCTCGTTTTATTCAAGTAGCTGTAGGCTTCACCTGGATCTCCATTTCACAACCACTCCACCAGAATAAATGAAACCAAATCCCTCAGCCTTTCCCAACAGGTCATGTACATGAGAACCCAAGCCATGTTGAGGTTCCTGAACCATGGAGTTATGTCTAGACAGAATCTTTAGATGTAGGGGGTTTAACAGTTTGTTTGAAACATAAATCCATTTGGGGTACCTTGGCAATGTAAAAGGCACTTCCAGTGAGTAATAAAAAACAAAGTAACCTTGCTGCCTTATCCCTTCATTTCTCCATGACTTTCAACTTCACCTGTTTTGTTTATCTGTTCTAGAGATAAGAAGCTACTTTAAACAGTCATGAAACAGAAAGAGGACAATGTTTCCAGAGATAGTCATGTAAGGAGTTAGTATCATCAGAGGCCCTTGGTGCAGAAAAGCTGAAGATATGATGGGGTCTTTCTCCATTAATCCCACGGCTACCAACATGGTCAGAAAAATAGAAAAGCTTCCACCAGAGAGTGAGTAGAAAATCATACTGATAATGCAGCCACTTGTAATAACCATTACCATCATCAGAAAAGAAAAAGGAAGAGATTTGCTAATATCTTACATAATTTTAAGACTGGCAATAGCAGCGAACTTGATAAATGCATTTGATTACCAGCCTGCCTGATAATTGGGTTGGTGGCCATCTTTGGCCATCATGCCAAGCTCTGACCCACTGTAGCCAGTGGTGAACCTGCCCTTATGTCCTTGTAGCAGCTCAGAACTCGGCTAAGGGCTTTCCATGCTGTGGACAACAGCTGGCCTTTGCAGCATACTCACTCCCAAGAAAGCCTCTGAATTTTTGCACAGGATTAAAAGCAGCTCTGAAAAGCCTTCCAGATGAGACAGCAGTACTAGCAAGGATCTGCACTCTTCCCCAGAGGAAGATTGTAAGAGTTTTGCTGTGGAAAGTGTAAAGCCATATTAGCAAGAGGATGATAATATCAGTTTTGCTCCATAGTCTCTTCCTTCCTTCTGTTGTGATATATGAAATCACTCTTTCTTAAACTGGATAAAAAATGAAAAATGAAAGACACAGTACAGACCTCCACAAAAATGTAGTTCTGACTTCTGTGGCCTTATTTGCCTGGGAAAATATCATGCTTTTAATTCTTTCTAAATATGTCATGGTAAAACTGTAAGTTCCCTGGGGCAGAAACACTCTTTCATGTTGCTTTTGTATAGTGCCTTGCAAAATGGGACCACATTCCCATGTGGTCTGCAGGGAGTTCTGTAACAAAATAAATAAGTAATGCTTCCAGGAAACACATCAAACACCGACTTCACTGCATCACCTACTGCACAGACCATTATATGTGCTAAAAATGTCAACAGAATAAACTTGCATGATGCCTAACATGGAAGCAAGCAGTGCATTTTGCAACAGAAGAAGAGTTTTGTAAATGTGTAAAGCAGTGAAAAGGGCATGAATTCTTTAGACAAAATAATAAGTAAGGCATGGCTTTTTAGTAGTCCATTATTAAATAGGTGAATATTAAAGAAAAAGTCATTTCTATGCATATGTAATTGCTACAGGTATCAGTTGATACCTAAATCTTTTAAATGTACTTCCATAAAAATTAAATTTGAATGAATAAGTTATCTGTTTGTAGGTACTTAGGAATTTTCTCTAAATTATATCAATATTTCTTTAATTACATTTCAGAAAGAGGTTACTCCGAAAAAGTAGTCTGCAATAACAAGTAGTCCATCTTGGTCAATTATTCCCATGTGAGTAATAAATCCTCCCTATTTGCCAACTCAGCCAACAGATACGCTTGACTGAGTCAGGAGAATTGATAACCACTTTGCAAAAAATCTATTACTCACCAGATCAGCATGTCCATAACCTCAGGGTTCTGCATCAACTCCTTTTCCTCCTCTGAAATGACCTCACTAGTGAAGGAATCAGGCATTTTATGAGATTGGTAAACAGAATTTACAGCCATATTTGTTTGACTGCTTTTACTGCAAATTACTGACTAATATCCAACTTCAGGAAACTGCAGGAGAACTCTCGCCCCAAGAAAAGACTAGTTATGATTTTTTAAATTGCCATCAATCTTTTTTATGAAAACACTAAACACCAGTCACTCAAACCTAGACTGTCTAGAACAGAAAGTCACCATCAGCACAACCCATGTAATAAGCAACATGTCGTCAGAAGCACTCAATAGCATCATAAATTATGTGCAACTCATCCACTGCCACCCAAAAGCTCTCTCCATGTGAAACTTTTACTTCAGTTCTCTCTTTTGCTGACCCCAACTCTTTTATACTGGGATTAGGTTTCTCCTCAAACAAAGTGTTGAGAGTAATGAGAAAGGGTAATTGATTTTCAAAAATAAGTAAGCTAAGGTACCAAAAAAGAACAGCAAAAGAAATATAATTAATAGAGTCTGCTATTAGCAATACCCTTTAACTAGGAAAGCATAAAGTCCTATGCTGTCTTGAAAGGGCAACCTCTGATGACAGGAACTTATTGGCATTTTCAGCTGCGTAGGCTTTATCACATCTACTCTACTTAGTAAGTGTGACGGACACTTCATGTCAGGGACTTCGATGTCATTCAGGCTGATGGGGTTTAGAGATGATATATCTTTCTTGCTCTGGTTCGGAACAAAACGTACAAAGAAATTGTGTGGTCACTACATTCAAAGTTAAATGCAGACCTGAGGAAAAAAAGTTAATGTGCCTGACTGCAGTATTTGCTCTTAGCATGCAGTTGCAAGCTTTGAAAGTCCCGTTTAAGTATCTCTTTTTTAAGATAAATACCTATTAAGTAATGTATATGCACAAGCTGAAGTGTTAAATGGTTTGTTGAAACCTATTAGAGTACACAAGATGATAAACATAAATTATAGCTAATATACTGCACCAGTGATTTTTAAACATAAAAATTACTGACACTGTAAAAACACACTTGAGTCATCGTAGCAGCATAATAGCACTAATCCATGTTTATCCAACCGTGCACTTTTCAAAAACAACACAAACCTCTAATAAATGCTTTGGCTTCACCTTGACAACTTATATGGGTTATTGCCTCGTTCATGCCTGGATAACCATGTGTTATGACTTAAATGTACTTTAATATCAATTTATGCCTTGAAGAAAAAGGATTGAATAACATAGTGTACATATGGTTCAATTTATTACAGCAAAACAATCATTTTAGTTTGAAGATATTTTCTCATGGTGCATATCATAGAAATCTTATTCAATAGAGCTCTCAATAAACCAGATTTTTTATGTCACAATAAATGAAACTAAGGCAGCTAATTGTTGCTAAGATTCTAAATAGATGAGTCTATTTGGCTTTCTTGTCAATCAAGAAATAAATTCCTTAACACTTGTATTTCTGAATTCTAATGTCTCTAATTGGATTTTACACTATCTGATTAACGACGTAGTTTATAGACTACTGTAAAAAAATGTGATACTTAAAAAGTGGAAGAGGAAATTGTGGGCTGTCAGCCTTTATGGAAAAGGCCAAGACAACATTGAGTAATTTAGCATTTTTGCAAAATGGCAAGGAAAAACATAAAACCTGGTCAATGATGCCTCATTTGTGGTACTCTTGTTGTGTGTCTGTGATACAAAAGAAGACCCTGGAGTGCTATTCTGAAGAATATTAAAATATGTAATAGTATGTACTGAGAATGGATTGCAGTTTCAGGAAATTACAAAACAAAAAAGAAATCCAAATTTTAATTTAGAACTAAAAGCAAAATATAAGCTTAAAATTCAGCCACAGACTCATGATGAGTAAAACTTGCAGAAAGTACAAGCACAAGGTAGAAAAGAATGTCATAAAATAGACTTGTTACTTCTGCTGTTCCATTTTTTTTCTGTCAGTCTTATTTTCATGGACCATCCACATTTTCAAAATATGTTTCTGGCAATCCTTCAGACAGAAAGATCTTTTCATTTATGAAGACAAGGCAATCCTTAAAGAGTTATGGCTGCAGATACTTAAGTCTGTCTTTTGCCATGTAATTGCTATTGGAAGGTAAAGAAGACTGGCTGGAAGCTAATTTAAAATCATGACAACTGTGCAATCAGCAATGGCTACAACTCTTCTTACTATGAAGACTTTCACAATATTCAGGTCTTAGAATCATAGATCCATAAAATTGTTTAGTTTGGAAATAACCTTGAAGATTATCAAATCCAACCTCTGTCAGAGACAAACCAATGCACAGTGAAATATTCACCTTTAGGTCCAAAGCTCTTGCATAATATCTATGCAGATATGGATTTAGAGATTTTGAAAGAAAAAGTTAGTTCAGCTATATGGAGGACTCAAAAATCTTCATGTTGCTCACTGCAGAAAGAATCTCAGTACCCAAGTTTGAATTGGTCACTTATCAATATGGGTAAGACAATAAATCTGCAATCTAAAAATGGAGTTTATTATGTAAAGAAGCATGTTTGATTTCGAAAAATTATGAACATTGGAAAATCATACGCAAAAAAAAAATACTGTACTGTGCAGCTCTCAGTAATTAAGAGATCCACCTACTGCAGTACAGTTATTTATGTTTGAATTATTTTTGCTATGAATATGATGTTTTGTTCCCCTGCTGCACTGAGTGTGTCCACTTGTCAGGCCTCCTCTGGTCCATTTTGGCCAAGCTCCTGCCAGCTGGCCATGTCCTACAGAGACAACCTCTCGTTCCCTGTAGCCAGGGGTGGGGAAGGCTTTTTCTCCCTGAGAGAGTCAGCAAAAAG
The DNA here is from genome assembly GCA_013397295.1 of Polioptila caerulea. Taxonomy (NCBI): domain Eukaryota; kingdom Metazoa; phylum Chordata; class Aves; order Passeriformes; family Certhiidae; genus Polioptila; species Polioptila caerulea. The sequence goes on from VYXF01010446.1 coordinate 3,466,653, forward strand.
ATCTAACAAAAGTAAAACAAAGTTAAACTGAAGTGACATGTAGAATGAATTAACATTTAAATTTAAAATAAAATGAGAAGTAAAATTTTTTAAAATGTTAGTTTTAGGTAAATTTAAAAGCAAAGCAAACTTGAGCAAAGTAAATTAAAAATGAAAAATAATGTGGAACTAAACCCAAAAAACTATCCTAAAGCCAACATACCATACATAGGACACCAAAGTAAAACCAAAATAAACCAAGGAAAACCAAAGTTAATAAACACAATGAAAAAAATCCAAAACCCCAAATCTGAAATCCTAATATAAGACTGTAACATATAGTGAAATAATACAAAAACCAAAGCACAACAAAAATGAAAAACCCAAAATAAAAAAAAAGTTTAAAACCTTAGCTAAATACAATGTACAGCCCCAATGTAAAATGTCTTAAATTTTTTTTTTTTAATGTAAACCAAAGAAATAAAAATTTAAAAACCCAAAAGTAAACTCCCAACATAAAACCCAATGTAAAACATAAAAACTCCAAAGAGTAAAGCTTCAACAGAAAGGGAAAATAAAAAAGTAGACCAAAGTAAAACAAACCCCAAAGTCAACCAAAGTAATCCAAAGTAACTCAAATTAAACAAAACCCCCAAATTGAATGTGAAACTCAATGTAAAACAAATAAAAATAAAACCAAGCTGAAAGGAAAACAAGAAATAGAAATACCCAAACAGTAAACCAAAGCAAACATGTCAACAGCCCCCCCAGTACAATCCCAACAATGTAAAATCTCAATATTAAAAAATAATAAAAATCCCAGAGCAAGCCACAAGAAAAAATAACCCAATGTAAAAAAAACCAAAAAAAACCAAAAAACCCCACCAAAAAACCCCAAAAGGTAAACCCAATATGGAAAACAAACAAAAATCCAAAACAAAAAAACAAACAAAAATAAGCCAATAAAACAAAACAAAAACTCCCCACAAGTAAAGCAACACAAAAACCCCAAAAGTAAAAAGAGTAAACTAAACTAACGTAAATTAAACAAAACAACAGTAAATTAAACAAAACAAGCCAAAAATAGAACTCTAACATAAGATACCAAAGTAGAATAACAAAATAAAACCTCAAAATTTATCTCCAACGTTAAGCAAAAATTTTAAAAGTAAAATAAATAATAAAAACACCAAAATAAAATCTAGGGAAAAAAAAGGTGAACAAAAGTAAACAAAAAAATAGAAAAGACTGGCAAAGCCCCAACATACAACAACAACAATAAAAAAAGAAACCCAAACTGAAATTGAAATAAAAATTTAAAACCCAAATAAATAAAACAAAACAAAACAAACAAAAAGTAAAATCCCAACAGAAAACTCTATTAAACTCCTTCAGAAAATGACAGGTAAACAAAAAATAATCTAAAAAGAAGCCTAACATAAAGTAAAATATCAAAATAAGGAAAGAAAATAAACCAAAAAATCCCCACTAATATAATGTAAAAAATTAAACAAATAGAAAAAAAAAATCACGTAAGCTCCCCAAAACATAAACCAAAGTCAAAGAAGAGAACTGACCTAGAACCTCAAAGTAAAGCCCCAAAGTAAATCCCTAAAGGAAAAAATCAATGTAAAACTAAAAAGTTAGAAATGAAATAAACAAAAACAGCTCATGAAATTTAACCAAAGTAAACTCAAGATAAATTAACAAAGAAACAGGAAAAGTATAACCCCTATATAAAATTTCATAAACCCTACAACAAAGCAGAACAAAAAACATACCAAAATAAACAAAAATAAACTGAAATAAAATGTAAAAAACATTGTAAAACATAAAGCAAAGCAATAAAAACCCCGGAAGTAAAACTATGTAAAATAAAGAAAACACAACAAAATAAAGCAAAATGAACAACAAAATCCCAAACAAAATTATAAGTCCGGTTTAAAAACACAAAACTCCCTATGTAAGATCTCAACATACACCCCAGCATAAAACTCAGCACAAAACAAAATATAATATAAAATTAAAAAGAATATTTTTTTAAAAGTCAAAAAACTAACAAAGTATTCCAAGGTAAACAACAAAATACAAAAAAAATGTAAAATCTCAGTCTAAATCCCTAGTAAATAAACGTAAGGAAACCCAAGAAAAACATAAAAAAACTCCAAATAAGAAGCCCTAGAGCTAAAACAGTGATAAAACTAAAAAAAAACCCCATGAAATAAAAAAATCAAACATAATTAAACCAAAATAAACTGAAAAAGTAAACCAAAACACAATACAGTAAAAAAGAAATAAAATTTAAAGTAAAAAAAAAATTAAAAAATTAAAAGATTTTTTTAAAAATTAAATTGAAGTAAATATTAAAAAAAAGCAAAATGTATTTTAAAAATAAAGTAAATTCACAGAATGGGTAAGGTTGGAAGGCACCACAGTGGATCGCCTGGTCCAACCTTCCTGCCCAAGAAGGGTCATCTGACAGCACATGACACAGGACCATGTCCACAAGATTCCTGAAAATCTGCAGTGAGGGAGACTGAGCAATCTCTCCAGGCAATCTGTTCCAGTGCCCAGTCACTTGCACAGTAAGGAATTTCTTCCTCATAATCAGGTGGAACTTCCTGTGCATCAGCTTCTGTCCATTGCTTCTTGTCCTAGTGGCTGGCACCACCAAGAAAAGTTTGGCTTCATCCACTTGACATCCATCTTTCAGATACCTGTATGCATTGACAAAGTCCACTCTCAGCCTTCTCCTGGCTAAACAGGCCCAGCTCAGGCTTACCCAGGAGAGGTGCTCCAGTCCCCTACACATCACAGCCCCTTGCCCCAGGAGCTCCATGTCTCTCTTGTACCAGGTAGCCCAGAACTGGGCACAGCACTCCAGATGTGGCCTCACTAGGAAGTCACATATGGTTGAGTAGAGGGGCAGGATCATCTCCCTTGACCTGCTGTCAATGTTCTTCCCAATGCACTCCAGGATTCCCTTGGCCTTCTTGGCCCCCAGGGCACACTGCTGGCTCATGGACAGCTTGTCCTCCAGCATCCTCAGGTCCTTTTCAGCAGGCCGGCCTCCAGCCTGTACTGGTACCTGAGATTATTCTTCTCCAGGTGAAGAACATTCATTTGCTGTTTTTAAATTTCAGAAAGTCCTTCTCTGTCCATCTCTTCAACGTGTTGAGGTCCCTTCTAAGGGCCACACAACTCTCTGAGATATTGGTCACTCTTCACACTTTTGTATGTTCAGTGAATTTTCTGGCGAGGTATCTGCTCCTTTGTCCAAGGCACTGATGAACAAGTTAAACAATACTGGGCCCAGTACAGAGCTCCAGTGAACACCAGTAGTGAGAGGCCTCCAGCTGAACTCTGTGCCACTGATTACAACCCTCTGGTTCAGCCAGTCCTCAATCCACCCCACTGCCCACTCATCCAGTCCACACCTCCTTGGTTTGCCCATGAGGATATTGTGAGAGGCAGTGTCAAAAGCCTTGCTGAAGTTGAGGTAGGCAATACCCACTGCTCTCCCCTCATCCACCCAGGTATTTGTTTCACTATAGAAGGCAGTCAGGTCGGTCAAGCATGATTTACCTTCAGTGAATCCATACTGACTACTCCTGATCAGCTTCTTGTCATCCATGTGGATAGAGATGGCCTCCAGAATGAGATGCTCCATCACCTTTCCAGGGATCAATGTGAGATTGACTGGTCAGTAGTTCCCTGGGTCCTCCTTCTCAACCTTTCTGGAGACCCTTTCAGGGTGACATTTGTTTCCTTCCAACCTTCAGGCACCTGTCCTTTCAAAAGATGCCTTTGAGTGACCTGACTATGATGTCCATAAATTGTCTCAGCCTTGGTGGATGCATACAATCAGGGCCCATGTAGTTGTAAATGCCAAGTTCATTCTTGTGTTCTCTGACCAAATCACCCTTGACCAAGGGAAGGTCTTTCTCCCAACATTCATAAACCCTGGACTTCTGGGTCAGAGATCCCTGGGGGCTGGTCTTATCAGTAAAGATTGCTAAGTTCCACATTACATAATCTTTAGCTGAGTAGATGTGTGGGCCTAAGAACGCAATCTAAGCAACCAACAGAGAGAATGAGGAAAGAGCTACGACAGGCTGTAAAAATCTTCACAGCTGAAGTCCTACAAGTATATTCCATCTGCACTTGAGATAAAACTACGAAAGAGCAATCTCTAAAAGTAACCTAATATATGAGTCAATTCAATTTTTTCTCTTTCTCAGAAATTAATTCAGCTTTTCTTATAGGAGATAGGATGAGATATTTCACAATTTTCAGTGCATTTATCTTCACAGTATCCTTGAGCTATAAAAGAAGCATAATTACTGACTCTGTAACAGAGAAATTAGAGAAATAGCCACAGTCATTGAAGAAGACTAGGAAAATGTAATATACTGATTGGTTCTAAGAGCCTCAACAAGAATCAGAACCAAATAATTATATTTTTTCTGACTCCTTTTTCACCATCATGCTTCAATGAGTTTGTCTCCTTTTGGTAAAAGTAAAGCAATCAGGACTTCAGTCAGAGACATCAATAGAAATGCATGGAAGAAAAGAACACAACTAAACAAGTAATTTGAAAGGAGTTTAAGTGAAAAAAAAAATTGATTTCCTTATTTTGAAGAAAAAAATCACATACAACACCAGGTAGGAAAGACTACAAGACAGAGTGCTTATGGCTGTAGATTTATTTAGAGAGAAACTACCTGTTATCTATCCTGGCTTGCTGCATGACTGAAAAAAGAGAAATGACAACAAAGAACATCGTTAGCTCAGTTGTGAGCCAGATGCATCAGCAACCATGGGACAGTGCACTTATTGTCAAACAACAATTCCTCTTTTCCCTCTCTTAATCCTGGGTTTCTAAGAACTAGGATAATTCAATGACAGCTTCTGCTTTATATCTTTGATGATGTATATGAAGTTTGCTTTAAGATTTTATTCAACTACAGCTTGCCAGCCATAGTTTCACATTTCCTTAAGTTCCTGACATGCTTTCTGTTAGTCTCACATTTTGCTGAGATTAGAGATTTCTGTCTTTGCAAAAAAACCCTTAATTTTTAGTGAGCCATTTTGTACACTGAAGTACACACAAATGTGGTGACTTTACAACTTAAAGAGAAATGTTAAAACAATACATAGAAGCTCATAATGAAAATAGAAATTTTTTTTAAGTATTTTTAAAAAACCAGTGAAAGGTGGTTTTGGCACTGTCCCCTTTGAACTGTGACATTTGTATAGTAATCCTTTTATTTTTATCTTCAGAAAGACAGATTTTTCAACCAATTTTAAATTTTTGCAAAAGCTAAAATACGAATGAGAATGTTAACAAAGCCTGTATTAAGATCTATATCGCATGTTTAATGAAATTGCTTTATAAGATTCAATTACTGTAATTTTTTTTTTTTTATTTGTGTATACAAGCATAGGAATTTATTTGCTAGTCTTTCTTGGTTTTTTGGTTTCTTTTAAATCATGATGTCTTTTCTAGGTGTAACTTTGGCAGGAATTTTCCATACAAGAGCTGTGTACTATTTATTTAAATTTAAGCAATCTCTCTCTTCAGGGATAGTTCCAGAAGCTGGATTCCACCCTAGCATTCTTCAAAACAACTATTCCCACCCTTACAGCTAATACTAATACACATCATAGCAGAAAATTTTTAATTGTATATGTTAACCAACCCATGAGAACTATGACCAAGTAGATGATGATGTTGTGGATAAGATGTATCAAATTCGTTCATTTAATAAAGAAATGTAGTTTTTAATATGTTGCAGTATTGTAACCATAAGATGTTGTGTGTTGTAACCCTATCTGAAGCTCTGCTGGCTGCACAGCAGAGTTACCCCCATCCCTCTAAGCACCTAATAAGTACCGAAACCGCCCAAACAAGGGGGGATATTGTGTTGGGCAGAAGGAACCAGGGCCCGCCTAGGACACGATCCTTCCGAAGAGATTTGATGTAGATTTCGTCACCGAACTCAAATGTAAAAGACTGTCCAGGGAGAACTGATACAATCATGCATAGACTCAGTGAAATGTAAAGAAGTTCACGGAGAAGGAAGATACAAGAAGGAGGAGACCCAGGAAGAACTAAACTACCATACAGAAATTCAAATTAATCCCGGAGCCAACATTGTCTCAACACCAGACCACAGAGATGACGTCTGAATATTCCAGAAGGAAGAGAGAGACGAAGAAGCTTTTGCCCGAGGCTAAATAAACTGTATAAAACCTGGACACTGAGACCAGAAAATTGTGAACCCCACTGGACTGCTGTGACAGGGGCAGGGGTCCTGGTTCACCCAGTGTTCGAACATTGTCCTACCTTATTGTGGGTGAAATTCTGTGATTTGATTTCGCTAAAATAAATCCTGTTCATTTTTTTTTCCTAATTTGGCTCCCGTAAATTTATTGATTTGGCTTGATTGAATCACCATCTATAACAATGACAAAAGCATCATCTGGGATTTTTATTTAGGATGAGGTTTTCTTGAACAAAAATAGTCCAGTTGTACATCCACATACAACCTCATTTCAGCCAAATACTGTGCTGAAAACAAAATCTTCACACTTTTGATCTCTGATTTTACACTTGTAACTTCATTGTAACTGCATTTCTCACATGAAAACTTTTGAAGTGTCTCACATGACACAAAAATCAAAAGCATACTTCATTTTTCCAGTCCAAAACAGGTGTGTTAATCAACTATCTACAGCTGTTGTAGATGACAGAAGGCATAAATAAAAAACAAAGTTTAAAAAAAAAAAAACAACAAAAAACACATGAAAAAACCCAAACAACCTGTTTGAATTCTTCTGCAGCTGCAGAGGATGTGGGACCAGATTCTGACATGAAAAAAAACCTAAAAAAACAAAGTCCAAATTCAAGATACATCAATTCAGACTGCAAATGTGCATAATTTACTGGTGCTGAAGACAGATACAGTTTTATACCACCTTGTGATAAACAAGAGTTATTACAATATTCAAGACTACATTTTCTTTAAATTCTTCAGGTCACCCATGTTTTGATGCTGTGTCAATGACTGTATTCAGCCTCAGTACAGTCATTAGTTGAAGAAAAATCTCAAATATAAAAATAATTTCATATGCTTCCACACCTCCCATCTTCACTCTATCTGCTGCATCTGGTGACATACACGAATGTAACATTGGTAAATCACTCGCAAGGTCTAGTAAGCTTTCCCATGCAAAAACATAGTTCTTCCTCCTCAGAGAGAGTCTGAATGTTTAAACTATGGGGACCAGTATAATATCAGTTCTGAAATATACCTTTATTTTTTTGTGACCAGGGAATTCCCATAGGCTCCCATCAGCAGATTTTTGTCTTATTCATTTCAAGAATCAAAGAAAAATGCAGAAGTGTCTTTTTCACTGTTTTCACTTATGCATTTTTTCCAAACTCTATAAAATATTTCCAAATCAGAAACATTCTAAGTTGACACATAGGTCTGCAACTTTTTTGTTCAGAAATCAAGTGTTCAGAAGAACGTTTAAATTTAGGCTATTACTCTTGCCTGAAAGGGAAAAGAAACAGAGCAGTTAGTTGGGCTTTTGCTGTTCCCAGATTCAGAGCAGTGGTGGGAACTGAGCCTACAGGGAATTCTGAAGACTGAACAGGAAGATTAATGGTCCTTTGTAATACTGTGTTAGTGTTTGTCTCTGAAAGTAGTAATTTTGATTCATGTTCATAAAGAATAGGAAATATATTTAAAAGCATTACATTGTTTTCTTGCCATGTAAATTTCAAGCTATTGAGTGTAAAGGTTTATAACAGAAAGACAGAAAATTTTAGCTATAATACTACAGATATATATAGGAAATAAGTAATACATCACATAGAAAGAAAAGCCTGAGCACTTCTGTAATGAGTGTCATTTAGAAGGATAAAAGACTCTTTAATATTTGTTTATTCTTTTCCCAGATTTTGAAAGTTGTGTAATGGACTAAGAAATATGGGAAGGTGGAACATATTTTTCAAATGTGTAAAGTACTAAGGAATACAAAAATATACTAGGCCAAAATTTTTCAAAAATTTCCAACTAATTTAGTAATAGTATGCTGAGTTGCTTGAGTGTGATGAAAATATTTTATGGTTTTCTTAGAACAAACCTTAGTTACACAATAATAAGGACTAGCCATTCCAGGACAACTATTTTATTTTATTTATATGTTTGATTTTCTCAGCACTAGTAATGACATGAGATTGAAAACATGTTGGGTATCTTGGGACAGTGGAGGGCAAAAAAAAGCCCAAATCTCCTGAAGATCATATGAACTAACACAAATAACTGTGTGTGATGTGTCATTTCAAATAATAACTACCAACATGCAAAAGAATTAATATCTTTTTAAAAAATTCACAGTAGATTTCTGTAGACTTTTGTGATCACACATAAAAATATGCTATACAAATGCATTTAAAAATGTCTAATACTTTGGTATGTTCTATATGGCTTACTATTAATTATTTGGATTATAATAGTTCCTAGGAATCTTTGCAATATGTTTCGGACTTTGGCCTGCAGCTTTACTTTTAGTAACTTCTGTAGTGTTTATTCTACAATAAATACAAACATTATGTCCTGCATTTGACAAAGTCTAGTACCACTTTATGTTGCCTTTTCCCCCAGAATTACTTCAAACATTGAACTGGCATTGGACTATTAATATTTTTGCCTATGTGATAACTCAAGCCCATAAGAGCTGGAAAATTTCTCGAATATATTAGTCACAGGTGTCGACACAGTCAGTGTAATACAGATAGCTGTTAAATTTCAAAAGAAGCTAGCTTGCTTGATGAGCAAACTAATATAAGTTTATAGGCTGAGTTTACACAGGAACATTTGCAGTTGAGATCCATGCTGCCTGTTTTCTGCTGTCCTAATTATTTTTTCTTTTTCACGGTATGGTTCCCTCTAGTGATTCTTATAAGGAAAGAGGCTACCTGATCCCTTAATCCAGTTAGAATTCTACAAAAGAAGATCCAAATTAGTTTTGCTTACACCAGATGCTTTATGTGCAATTGGGTATCAGACAATGGTGACTGAAATATGAAACACACGAATTCAATGATCTCCTTTGAAAGAATCTCTTTCCTGGGGGAGCTAGCATGAAATGAGTTGTTTGCATAGTTGCTGCCACTATGCAGTCCTGTCTCCTCCCCTTATGCAAACCAACAAAAGTGTAAGCTGATTGCCAGATATCCCCAGTGTCAGCCTCTGTAACAAGAAATGCAATGAGTATTTGATGGCAGAGAAGAAAAATCAGATTTAGCAGACTGGTTACAGCAGGCAAATATGTTAACAAATGAACATATTATGCCTACAAGTTTGAATGCTCTGTGGTGATAAGTTTGTACAGGTAAAAGATAATAGAAATAGCAGAAAGTACAGATAGAAAAAGATACCAATAATTAGCTACACCAATGACTTTTGGTAAGTCATTATGCAGCTTTCTGGAAGTTATGCAACTTCTTCTTATGTTTTTGCCTAAAGTATCAAACAAAACATTTTAATGTCTCATTGCTTATAAAAGATCATGTACTTCTATATTTAAAGACTATACATGGGAACATATCCTGTGAATTAGTAAAAATATGGTGATTAGTCAAACTACAGTAATAGGATTCCAGTTTAAGAAAATAAAAGTGTTGAATAAACTGGTACTTTTAGATATATCTGGGTGCATTTGGAAAGTTAGTAAAACCCAGGTCCCATTCCCAGGTTGAAGTTTTCATGCAGTTGTCCTGTTTTGAAGGATAAGAGTGACTGAAGTCCTTCCACACCAATCACCCTCAGTGCCACAGAGCAGTCACTGGTGCATTCAAGTTGTTATTATTATGCAGTCAGAGCCTATAGGGAAAAAGTGTGGAAAGAAGACAGAAGAGTTACCCCAAATAAATTTTTGTTAAATGTTTTCTAGGCATCCAAATATGATCAGGATATAACTACCCAAGAGACACGACTATGTACCCCAGATAATCAATAAAACACACCCTAAATATCTAAGCCCATCCCAAGTGATGTAGTTCATCTCAACAACCTTGTCCAACTGTTATCACAGTTTCAGAGGCTGATGAGTGCTGATCACACTCCAGCATTCAATACACTATTCTTATGAGACAGTGTGATCCATATTCTCAAGGTTACTGCTTGAGTCCTACCTAGAGTGCCAATCTTTGCTCCTGCCATTATTTTGCTTTCTATGCTGCACTGTTCCTGGACCCTGGAGACAGTCATAAATCCTGAGAGGTTGGAGGGAGGTAGACTTAATTCTGCCTGTAAAATATTCTTTTTATAACTATCCTACAGAGTGTTTTGCTTGCAACAATTATCCTCAGTAGGACCAATTTCCTGCTGGTCAAATCCCTTTACCCACATTTGGTCTCACAATATCCTGTCTGTTCAAGGGAGCTCTGTGGTTTTTTTTCTCTCGACAAGTTGTCCACTGCTTACATGGGTAACAGATGTGGACCCAGTTTGGCATTCAGAGATGCAGCTCATCTTCAGACCCCTCCTTAAGGCCTTTCTTCACCAGTTACAGCTGCTGTCCTCATCTTGTCACACCCTCATTGTAGTAGTGTCAAGCAGAAATGGTGAAAAAAACAATACTTTTGTTTTGAGACACCACTTGTCTATGAAGCAAGAAGAGCATGTGTTTAAACCATAAGTTTCTTACCAGAGGTAAAAGAGAAAGCATGGAGGAAGAGACAAAATTCCTGTGGAAAAAAGAAAGATAGATGAAAGACAGAAAATCAAGAACAGGAATTTTTTCCTTAGACTCATTAAGTACAGAGAAATAGGAGAGAGCAGGCCCAGCTGCACTTGTCCCTAGTGCCAAGGGACAGGTATGAAGAAGGTTTCCTCGGCAAAAGATACCTTTACAGAACATTTTTGTTAAGTGAGTAGCCAGCTACCAGGAGTTAGGTATAGAGACCCACAGGACTCTGTGGTTAGATTGGGAGCAGACATTCATATCCCAGACTGAGTCCTAGAATCTGGCACATCTCTCACAGACCAGATGCTGAGATGTGCATGCTACTGTCACAGAGATAGCATTCAGAATTTGGATTACATTCTGTTCACAGTGCCTTGTATTTTGCTGGAAAAATAATGAAGATTTTGATGAGTTCACAAAGGGCAACATTCCCAGGATCCTGGAGTCTGTCAATCTGCTAATGCCAGGCAATAATCTGGCTGTGTGCTGAAAGTGTGACAAGGATGACTGCAGCAATGTCTCTATGCACTTCAAGTGACTCTGTATGTTAAAAATATGCTGAGGAGCAGATACATCCTAGAAGAGAGCACAGGATCTCTGTATGGCTCTGATGTTCAGGCTGGAGTGTTCAATGCAGGCCTTAGCTGTTACACATAAGAATATGAAGAACAGAGACAGGTTAATATTTCCATCAGCTCCACTCATTCATCTCTTCCAAACTGCAAATGGTGTGGCAATGGATCAAAGCAAGAACACCACCTAGTTTCCAGTTGTCTCTAGCTTGCACACATCCTACTTCCAAATAGTTCCTTCATTGCCACTCTTTTCCCCTCACCAACAGAAAACATCTACCCTGTTATCCTTATCTCTCTCCTCACCAGGTCCCTCTGATGGAATTGTGTTCCATCAGTAACTTTCTAAGCTATATGGCCAACTGCCTTACACTAATCTAAACTTCTTATACTAATCTACTTCTAAGATTCTGTGAAAAATCTTTCTGTCACTATCCCCTATCTTTCTTTACTCAGATTGTTTGCTAAATCAGCCAACATGCATTTGGGGCCCCACTCATACACAGAACTTTGAAGACCGTAGACATTGCAGGAAATTCATTTTTTTGTTGTTTCCCAGGTCCATTATGTGTGGCATTTTATTAAGACATTGTAGTAGCTTATCCAGATATCTTAAGCATTTGCAGTCTAAATATGGTAAACAGTCGATAAACAGATATGAGCACACTGAACAAGGTAAAAATGCAGTTAGACAGAAAAAGTGGAGATTCATTCTAAATTTTAAAGTCCACATCTACAAACTCCTCAGCAGAAAAATTCAGTTCTCAATTATGCAGATTTTAAAGATTCTAGTAGATTTTTACTACAGTGGTAAAGTAATTGTTTACAGAAGCCACCATTAAAAAATTTTCAGGCAGTTTCCTCTTCAAAGATCTTCTCTACTGCAATTTGTACTTTTTCTCCATATTCTACAGATTACTTTGCTAGAAAAACAACTCCCTTCAAAGAGAAAAACTGTGGAAATACTCTCAAATTTCACAGAAGTTTAAAAAGAGTTCTTTCTTCAGGCATGTAATACTATGCTAATCAATTAAATCAATCTTCTTTAAAAAATATTTAAAATGTTTAACTCCTTCAGTGAATTCCCTCCATGTTACCCACATATTATAAACCTTGCAATCCTGCTAGTGATATCTAAACTGAATTTTTTTCTCCTGTCTACTACTGGAATAAAAAGCTACCTCAATGTGCCTAATGCAATGTTGAATACAAAGAGTGAAGTGCAATTTTAAGACATTTGTTCAAAAAGAGGTGTCTCCAACCTTTATTATCATACATCATCACTTTTTTGAGTAGCCCTCTGGCAGCTGTGAATAAAGCTTTCCAGTCATTTATCTATTTCAATCACAATAGGCTGAATCATCGCCGTCTCTAGAAAGATTTTTAACCATGCACATGATATATAATAAAAGAATTTGCTAGAAAAATGTAGATTTTCCATCCCAATTTTTTAAAATCCTACTACAAATTTGAAAATAGTAAGTTTTTGAGGGGTTTTGCATTAAAAACATTTCCTTGTCTTTAGTCAGAAAAGGTTTTTCCTATATTTTCTCTAAATAGATGATACTAAGGAAGCCATGCTGAATGGTATGGTTGAAGTTTAAATGGATTGCAGGACACTTTGTGGTCATGGTTTCACAGGAGAAGGAAATCAGTGGTAGGAAAGATCACTGAGAAGTTACATGGAGCATGTAATAATACAGGTCTTCATACTGACTAAGTATCTCTTCAGATGACATGGAGTCTTTGGGTTTTGATTATCCCCATGGGAATCAGTTATAAAAAATCCTTCTGCTCAATTCAGAGAATTTTTATTTATGGCAATGATATCTGTTGACTTTTCTCTAATCTTCAGCCTCAAATATATCATTACTCTGTAAAAATTGATATGAGTATACAAAGTCCTCCCCAGTTTTTTCATAGGTGGTTTCAAAATACGCAGCAGAAAGACCATTGCTAGGGATGAAAGGGAGATTATTCTGCCTGTAGTGGATGCCAATAGGCAGAGGGCTTCACAAATACCAGGGTACTCAAGGATGATCGTTTCAGATGCTTTGCCACCTGGACTGTTTTCTCAAAAAAATATTCTGCTTACTTTATCTTAATTAATTTCTATTACAATCACTGCTATAAGGGCTAGATGTATGTGTTCAGAGCATTCAGTAGCTACAGTTTGACCTGAAGAACATCACACTTCTGATTTCTAACAAAAATGAGTCTACAGTACTCCTAATTGCAACAGCAAAATTTTATATTAATCTTTATATTTATATTAACTTCTTCCTATTTGTTGATTTGTTGCTACACAAGACAAAATTAATGCCTGATATTCTGTGATTATCAGACAGTGATTGATAACAGCTCCTTTCTTTCTTGCAGAAGTTACAGGTTATTTCTTGTTCATTTTCTTGGAAAAAAAATAGAAAAAGCAAAGAAAATTGAGCATTTTGGGTAATAGAGAAGGGAAACATTATCAGAAGAGTTTAAAACATTTTGCTTAGCATTACTGAAGAGAACTGAGGCTCATCCTTGCATAAAGACACAGACAAGTGCAAGATAAACACACAGCCTTAACTATCAAAGCCATTTCACACCATCAAGCATAGAACACAGATACCAGCACTGGGATACATTGTGCCAAGAAGAAATGAGGATTTTGGCAAAAATTTTTTGTGTGTTTTGGTGAAAAAAAAAAGTTGCGCACCCAGTTCAACCCACCAAAACCTGACCTCAGTATGTCATAATAGCTGTACTCTAGTCCTACCACTAACTTTTTTATAGATCAATTATTTAATGTAACTGCCTTTTTAAAGAGGTTTTGCAGCCTCCACTTGCTCATTTGTGCAGAGGAAAAAACATCATACTGAGATCTCAAGTGTTGGAGCAATTAAAAAATGAGAAAGATGCCATTCTAGGATTTTCAGGGACATTGCACTTCACAATCTTCAATTTTACAATTAGGATAACTTCCAATGTGTTTATAACCTTAAGAATGTCAACATGTTTCCATTATCTACTGTGTACATATTATTTTGAACCTACTTCACAGTGCAGAATATATTAATGTATTTATTTAGATTCTGATAAAGTGGTCCTTCAGACACTTAAGGATTTAAAGCCTTCATAAAAATCTTGAACAGACAAGTATTTTAAAATACTGAAAAATCATTAAATGTTAAATAAGGACTTGCATATATTGTCATTGCTTCATTAGCATTTTTTGATTAAAAATTGCATACAAAAATTACAAAGGGAACACTAAGGGTCTAATACTCTCTGGCACTTAACAGTTCACCAGGGCATATTTTTCATTAAAAAAAAAAAAGAAGTAAAAGAATAGAAAGAAAATAAAAAGTTTAAAAGAAAAAAATATAATGAAATTTATTTTATCTCACTTTGAACATGATGGGCAGACATGATAGATGACAGCTCTTGTACATTCACTATTTCTGTCTGATAGAGGGTCAGTCTCAAAAAATGACCTGCTGCGTAGGGATCTGAAAAATGGATCTCATGGGTGTCATGCCCTTTTACATTTTTCTGAAAGGCTCCAACAACTAGTACCCAGCCTCTCTCCCCTCAGCTTTCAGAGGGCTTCAAAATTGCCTTGTGCCTGTAAAACTGTTTGAAGTTTTACAACCATGTTCTGAAAATGAATTTTGCAAAAACATCCTCTTGCTTACTCCTCATCTGCTGTCCTTTTGTAGTTAAAGCCACCTTGTATCCTTCTGAAACATTGCTTCTTTTCTACTTTTAATTGTTTCATCATTTTCATACAAGGTAAGAAATTGGGGTTATACAGCAGTCATATGTCAGACAGTTGCATGAGAGCAATTCATTGCATTGCCATTATAATGCAGAGATCAGATACATGTTGTACATGACATGACCTTTGTAATTGTTTCAATGATAAGTTCTGCCCTTCTTCTAAATTTAAATGCTCGGATCCCAGCTGCTTTCAGGTATCTAGTTCCTAGGCCTGCAAGGGATTTTAATCACATTGCCATCCACCCTGTATTTCAAAAGGAGGGGAAGGAAATCACTGACTCATTGGGCCAACTTCTTTGCATCTCCTGATTGGGATAAGACAGAAAGAAAAAGCACACACACAAGAAGAAAATAAAAAATATTATCCATCTTATTTGGACTCTAAGGACACTGGGTACAAAATTGAGAAAATATGTTTCTGTACAAGAGCAAGGTTTTAAATTCTGTATCAAATTATAGCTACCAAATGATTTATATGTATGATTTTACACTCTAAAACCCAAAATGTTTTCACAATTTCTTTAATAAAGTTCTATAAATGTAAATCCAAGCGAAGTTCTATAAATGTAAAACCAAGTGAATAATCTACTAGGAATAAGTTGTTAAATATATTTCTCTATTTTTTTTCAATAAAAACCTAAGCCTTTTTTCTCTCTGAAATCATTAACCAGATTTCTTTGCAAACAATTTTCCCTCTTTAGAGAGCAAAGTTGCACATTCTTGTGCATTTAAACAGAAAATTTTCAGATGCACATAACACTTGTCAGTATTTGTCTGCACAGTAAGTAACACAGTTGGAGGTGAAGAGACGCACAGTGGGAAATGAGGGTGCTCACCTGATTCGTTTGGTATTAGCTTTTACTTGGCAGAACCAACACCAGTTGGGAGCTCACACAGAATAAAGTTATTTGTGGGAAATTAGTCATCCAGAAGGTCAAGAGAAAATTTCTTTTTCCAATTAATTTAAGTGCCATAGATTTTAAAACTTCGAGAACAGAACTGTAGCCATGAAAAGCCACAACTTGATGTTATGTATTATTCTGAAGGAGGTTTTTCTATTTCTTATTAATTTTAAACAAATTACCAGCTTTCAAATAATCTATTTTTTTATGCTGACAAAGCTGAAGTATCTCCTGCAAAGCTTAACAAATATTTTCTTATATAGGTTACTATGCAGGATGCTAGTTGATTCATATAAAACTTAAAACACATGAGTAATTCCATTCAGTTCATGGTATTACTCATACCCTTTAATGAAGGTACACATTTAAATATCTTGACAACTCTTTAGAATATGCAGGGTCAACTAGAGAATTAGGGACTTTTTATGTGGGCTGATCACCAATTTCCCCTGCTCCTCCCCTCCCCCAGAAGTCCATTTTTGAATCACTGAAGCCTATTCAAATTCTGAACAACTCATACAGCAAAAAGATAGTAAAAAACAAGAAACAGAGTTGTAAAACTAAATCACACTATGTTGCTGGATTATGAGACAGACTATGTATGATAGTTTAATAGGGGAAAAAAATAAGACTGAATTACTTTTTCAAAAAAAATATATTTCACCTTGCATCTGTGTGCCCAAGTCCCTCTGGAATTTTAAGAATGTAATGCTTAACTAATTTTAAAACTAAACAAAATTACCATCTCTTTTTCTGAATGTAATTTAAATATACACTTCTGCAAATTTTGGGCTGTTTATTTTAAATGGCAAATGGAAGATGGACCCATACTGACACCAAGAAACACCAAAGAAATCCCCTGGGAAAGGCCCAACATAGGTCATTACACCCACTGTCCCTCCATCTGGCTAAACAGAAGCAAGAAGTTTTCTAGTCTGCCACCTAATTAATAAGAGCACAATTCCAGAATTCATTTGCAACTCAGTACTAATGAGTATATATTGACAGAAAGAGTTTCTATTTTAGACGTATTAGTGAATATAATTGTATTCCGTTCCCGGTGATTGGCATTTTGGATCACACATCATGAAAGAGGGTGGAGATAAAGTTTTCCTCTCTGAAGAAATTCAGTGTTGGATACCAGGGTTCCACAATAACAGCCAAATCAAATTGTTGGAACTTAACACTGTGAAGCACTTTTCTTTCAAATTACTTGATGATTTTGAAAACCTGAATCCATCTCTTACTATCTGTTTTTTAATCCATATGGAGCAGCAGTCCAAACTAAGATCTAGAATTAAAACTACTAAAACACATTGGAAAATCTGCACAAAAAGAAAGAACAAGAACTATAGTTAATTCTTTTTAAAATGTGTTATCATTTTCCTTTGTATTTATAGGAATTCAGATATATCAACTGTATTTTCCCATAGATCTCATGATTTTTCCATTTTCTATTAACCTGTGATGAATTTAAATAATTAAATCTCTTCAGTTGATGCTAAATAACAAATGGCAGCCAGTGCTTAACAATAATTACATTTATTTTATGTCAATAAATAATTTTTAAAAGAGCAAACATTCTGGTACTTTCAAATAAAGTCTTTACTGATTTGTGTACCACAACAATCCTCTTATTCTGTGTACTGTCTTCAAAGGTACCAACACTGAAGGACAGGAAAATAACACTGTAGCTTGTGTGATGCTCAGCAACAAGAATTTTAAATGCTTCACTAAGGGTGATAAAGAGAATTGCATCACATTCCAGTGGAAAGAGATGTTAAACACAAAATCAACACAACATTCAGAGGCCCATATCTGAATCAGTGAGTGCAACAACAGGCATTTTTGTAGGCAATGATTCCTTTCATACAAGTTTTCAGACTACCTTAAAACCCTAAGCCCTCTGGAAAGACTGAACTATTAACTGTGATGAAGCATATGTGTGTAACACTTCACAAGTGGCAAAGCTGGACAAAATGACATACAAGACAGCTGAATATGTTAAAGCATATTCATGAAGGAAGATTGGTTAGGGAAACAGAATATATATACACATTATCAGTAATAACATCCCTTTCCCTGACAATCTACGAATTTACATGTCACTATACAGTGCCAGTCATTAAAGTCTTTAAAACTACCACAAGTAATTTAAATGTCTCAGTATTTTCCTTATTTCTGTAAGGTTAACTACATAAAAGTGACAAATGTGAAGTTGTACAGGTGTGACCAGTGCAACTGGAGTTATACAGAACAATTCACAGAAATGCACCTTTACCAAAAAGATATATATAATTTAAATTAATTTGTTCTTGCAGAGCATTCAGTCAGTGACTGAGATTGTTGCATCCTTGATTGTACATGAGCGCAACTACAAAGTTTCTAATGAGGTTCCAATTAAAACACAAATGGAGTGAGAAAAATGTCCTTATCACTTATCATGGTGACATAGAGAGATAAATAAGCTTCCCCTAAGCATGGGCAAAATGATGAGCTGATTCCAGGTGGAGATTTCTATGGGTCATCCCTGTAAACAGTGTCAGGACCTCTGCTGCTTACAGCAGAGTGGCATCGGGCATCAGCATCAGTATGTAGGTGATTATAAGGAAGCAGTTACATTTCAAGCAAGGTCTAAATTTTACTTTCACCTACTAAATCAATGCATGGAACTGGTCCTTTGCAGGAGGCCAAATTAGCTTGGTCAGTTTTTTTTAAACTGGGATTTTCTGAAGCTAGTTCTAAAGCTGTTCAGCGTACTATAGTATGCAAAATCACAGCAAATATAGTTACAATAAATTTTTCGTGACGTTTAGGCCCTGATTCTGTCTTCACCCTTACCTGTGTCTATACCTACCTGGAAGTCTGTTCAATGTGTAGACATCTACAGTCACAACAAAAGCCTACTCTTGAACATAATATTTTACACTCCAAGCTGAGCTTCCTCATAATCTTCTAATGCATCATATCAAAACACCGATGCTTGCACATGTAAGTATGCGCGTATGGCGTTTTTGAAGATTTCAGGACACGTATGGCAGCATGAAAATATACTCATTTACATGCTAGGAGACATTATGGTAAAGATAATCCAGGGTACAGACATATGGATTCAACTAGCAAATCCTCTCCAATACAAGCATTTTTTACCAATATGAAGGCACCTTAGCAGATTAGAACTGATGTTCCCTATACTGAAGAGAATTTCAATCTACATAGCTAAAGAACAAGCCTAATTTAGATTTGCCAGGTCCAGGATTTGCTACCAAAGGAAAAAAAAAATGAAATCTGTCTGATGTATCACACCCCTTTTATCTTTCAAATAAAGAAAGAACACTTGACAGTCATAGAAAATATAGAATTTGCCCTCTGTAATTTGTAAAATAACTGTACATATAATTAATGATCTGAAATATTTAAAATAAAATATTCAAATTATATTTGTGTAGGAAAAATAAGCCTCTATGAACTCAGCATTTTTAAAAAGCATTTTATCTCGCTGTAAAAATAGTAGAACATTTAGAAGAGAATACTGAAAGAAACAGCATTGGTGAAAGCTGCAGTTTGTAATTGCAAAGTTAATTATCTTTCCTAAACCATCAGTTGTCACTTAGATAGACCAGATTCTAGCAGGCTCTCAGGGGACTGACTTTATTTCATTCCTAATGGCTTGGGACCCACCATTTTGCTGTCTCTGAACATTTGGTCACTGAATGCACCATTTATGGAGTATTGTTTAATTAAGGGCAAATTAAGAGAACTGTGCACAGAATTTAATTTCATATCCTGTGTAAATTCTTTTAAAGAGGGTACTAACTATAGGCATTATAACTTTTCATTATCCACTGTTTCTACAAGGTATTGACAATTTATTGTTTGCAACAGTTAAGAGTTTTGTTTACCCTTTGGGGAATTCTGCTGGCACTGCAGTTTTTTGCCTCATCATTCCATTAACCCCTTATATGCCACTTCCACTGTTTTGTGATCAGCCATATGTTTGAAAATCCACTTTTTTTCCATATATGTTCAAATATACTTCTATAACAAAATAAAACAAGGCTAGAAGGTACAATGTGCATATAGTGCACATGTGCAACAGGAATTCCTACAGGACTAGTGGAGACACGTTGTCTCCACTGTAGGCAGCCGAAATTATCTGAAACTCCTTATTCTGTTGCCTCTGAAAAGTAAGAAAATGCAAAGAGCAAGAATATTCCATGTTGTACAGAACCTCCTAGTCCCTTCTTGGCAGAGACACTTGCACAGTTTCGGTGTAGTTTCCATTAACTTGTTCTTCAGCTACTGCATGTGACCTGCAGTTTGCTTTTCCTTCTCCCTCACTCTCACCCAGTCCTTCTGCTTGACCTTCAAAATCTGTTTGGACTGTGATGCAGCACAATGGCTGGAGTGTCACCAATACAAAAAAAAATCATGTTTGCTGAAATCAACAAAAAATTGTATTTAATAAGAATAAAATTATTGCATCTGGAGTGAAGAACCAATTCCATTTTATGCTCACAAAAGCATATAACATATAGTTTTATTAGTCTTTGAAAGTAACAATCTGTCTCCAAAGAAAGCAAAAACCTGCTTCTAGAATATTTTGATAGTCCTAGAGGAGAGGTATACTCTGCAGCAAAGGTACTCCAAACAGTACAAAGCACAGATTATATATACCCTGCAAAGCTAGTTCTAATCTATCTGGAGCACAAGCACCGAGCACAAGCAACTGTCAAACATCCGTGCATATTTTACAGAACGAGTAGAAGCAAATAAAAACCAAGGCTCCTATCAGAAAAGAGATAGAGGTGGTTAGCAAAGCTAGAAGACATTAACTGTCCTTATGCTAAACCAGCAGCAATACTTGATTTTTTCAGGAAGATTGCATAAAATTATTCAGAGAGGTTAATCCAGCAAAGATAGTAAGAACTGTGCAGAAAGAAACACTGTTTCCAATCCACAGTAAGCAATCTCTTTTTCACTCCAAGCTCCCTGTTATTCTTGCTTCAGGGTGTGGCAGCTTTGACTGAAGGACTTTGATAGTCACACCATTTCTTTCCTCATAATTCTGTCCGAGAGGAGAAGTGTAAATTGCAACATTTTCAAATTGACTTCACAAAATACCACCCAGGATATCCAGAAGACATGTATTCCTGGTTAATTTTCCATTATTTTTTTATTCCAAGAAAATTACTTTACCACTAGTCTAGGATTTGGATGTCATAGAGGACTCTGCTCTCTGTCTTATGTAATTAAACCTGTCCTAATCTTTCACTCACTCCCTTAAAGATATAAGATCCTTGATGTGTACCAATACTGCAAGTAAATTAGGATAGGATCCTAATACAATTAATGTTTAACTATTTTTTTACTTCCTAGCGTATTTTTAATGGTGCCAAAGTTGATAATGCAAATCATTAGTATATATTTAAAACTCTGAACATAAAGGATTGTTGTTGTTCTTCTTCTCTAGATATAGCTGCCTATTTCTGAGGAAACTGGATCTTCAAAGCATGTCTTACTGGAGAATGAAGCATTTAATTTTTTTAAGGAAGCTCATTTGTCTGTTTAGAAAAAGCATATGAAATTTCACTGCAAAAGCAATTATAAGACAAAATTAGCACCAAGAATGAAAGGACTATCTTAATGATGACTGTAGCATCACTGGCATGACATTATAATACTGTAAGAATTATACAGCATCCAAAACCTGTCAAATGAGATTTAGGAATATAGTTTGGAAGTTATCCCCTATTGAATTACTGTCCATAATCCTGATACAAATCCTGTAAAGTGTTCGTGTGAGGTAGTCCATATGCTAAGGGTAGCATATAATTTCAAAGCTGTCAGTTTTAATTTCTGCTTTATTAATTTTCCCATAAGTCTACAGACATACATTTCAGAGGATATCTATCAAGTATATTGTATCCACACAAAGAAGCAATAAAGCGATGGCTTATTCTGATGTGCTTCACCATGAAGATTTCACACATTGGAAGGAAAAAGTGTAAACACCATGTTATGAGAAGCAGGTGGAAAGATTTCTAAATTCTAGAGGACCAGAGATGAAGGACATAGGCATGAAGTATGGATTCAAAAGGAAAATATGGATTTTTGTGTGCATGCAGAGGTGGAATGGAGGGGAGAACCTGTATTTGAATAACAGGTCTATGCCTGCCTAAATTTTTCAGTCCTACCATCACATTCTTGCCCTTAAAGGCAAATTATGACAAGAGTTAATTTAGCCCTTTGCCTGAAAAAGCAGCTATGATGAAATTATCTGGAAAGAGGCTCCTTAGATATCATGGTAAAATTCTGTCACTGGCTGTGATAAGTTGAAAGAAAAATGATGTAGAAAAATGTAAATGAAGAACAGACTCAAACCAAGTCTAAAATTCCAGAACAATCCAGTAAACATAAAAGTTTGCAGGAACTCATTGCCAGTTGTATTCTTTTCTAGTAGGTTGTTTAGCAGAGGTTGATCACCTCTTGTGGCAGTGCTGTGAGAACCTAAAGTAATGAATTTAACACAACATCAGTTTTCTTTCCACCACACTGCAAATTGTACTTTAACATAACTGTAAGCCTTACATTTAAAGGGCAGGACTATGAAAATGCTCTGAATTTCCATATGTTCTTAAAAAATCAGCATGACAGGAAAGCTGTGTCAGTGGTTGATCCTATATAGACCATCATTACCTTTATCATACCTTTTTCATCTTCAATTCCCATGTCAAAGACAAGGAAACTTAGACATAAGCTCTCTAGGTACACCAACACTGCCAAATAAAATAGGATGAGTGACTGAAAACTGGAATCTTGACTGCTCAACTTCTCTCTCACCTTTGACTTAACTCCAGGTATCATCCTGGACTCAGTTTATTCTCATGACAGATTCCAAAAGGGGTATGATAATATTAGCAAGTATGCTTCTCTCTACCTAATATTATAAGCCACTTTTCCAAGTGTAGTTTTTTCAGCCAATTTGCCTCCAAAATAACCAAAACCAAAAAGTCATATGAATAACAATAACTGAGCCTGATAACAATAACAAAAGCCTGATAACAATGTAGGATTATAAAATTATAGGACCAGCCCCTATTCTGGCTGATATGTTCTTTTACTAACTTGGTAACACAAAAATTGAAGAAAGGAATTTTTTCCAATAACATCATTAGGATTCTATTAAGCATTTCTTATACGAATCTCTGAAATAGCTTAATGGCAGAATCAAAATAATTTCTAAATATCTGTCAATATAACAGACACAATTAGATCATGTGTAATGTAAGATTGGTTCTAAAATTTGCTGGCATCATGGATCACCATTGCATGAAGTAATGCAAATATTTATATTTAAGTTAATACTGTAGGAACACTGAATGTTCTACCATGTAAAATAAATTAATGTATTGAAGATAGTTAAGACACAATGAAAATGTGTTTTGATAATTTGCTAAAAATAACTGAGGCTAAATCTATTTTTGTCAAGAGCAAATTTGAATTCCAATGTTCATTATTTTAATCTCCCCTGTCTTTCACTCTCCCTCAGATAATTGTTGCTTAGAATGACAGCAGCTATGTCTGCATGTGAGTTCTCAGATTCTAGATGTGTCTTAGACCATCTTGTGACCACAAGCATAAATCTCAGATATTTTATCCAGTGGTTTAGCTCTAGACCTGTAGAAACTGTGAGCCAGTGCTGAAGATTGAAGTGTTGGCTCTCCATAGGATACCATCTGGACTCTGTGGCTAAGAGTCAAACACTGGACATGGCACAATCATGTGAAAGTCAATCATAAAAATAGCTGCTTTCATTTTGTTTCTGCTACATATTGGGTTTGACTGCTTGCATAGAGTACTGCCCTCTCACTCTCTCCATGTACTGAGGCAGACACAATGAATGAGAGCAATTGCATTTAACATAATTTTCTTTCAAGAAAATAAATATTTACGGTTATGACTAGTGTGAACTACTTTCTCTAAAACTATTCTTTTCAAATAATTTGTACACACGTGACTTTTCCATCTTCTAAAAGACCATCAGGAAGACTTTTTGACAATTTATTTCAGTCATAGAGAATTGGATTCTTAACACGGAAATTATCTGCCACAAATATTTAGAGGATCAGTTTCTCTAATCTCATCACTTTCAAAATATTTAAATAGATATAACAATTGTGATCAAGAGTAGCTTTACAAAAGAGTGATAAGGGTACTTAACAAGGTTGGTGGAGATCTTTCTCATAGGTTCTGTTACTCGTCTTTTCCAAGGTACAGGTTAGACTGACAAACTTGTGAGCTGAAATAAACTCTGCTCTCTCCTGGAAAAAGATGACTTACTATCTAGGCTTAAGGTTCACGGCTGAGAATCCCAAGAGGTGATATTCTGCTTCTCAGATATCTCATCAATCTCTCCAAAGATTCAGGCCTTGAAATTTCAGTCTTGTATTAACACTGCTTTCTTGCTAACTGAGCAAGTTTTTCATTTAGCACAAATGCTCTCTAGATCCTGGTCTCCTTCGGCAGAGGAACTACATTCTTGTGTCTATGTGGAAAATCATCTCAGTTTGGCCATGATCTTAATCATTTTGAGACTAAAATCTTTCAATGGTATCTCAACCTCAATAATAATAATTTTTTAAAAGCTAATTTGTAATGTGATTTTTATACTGATGGTGTCTCTTTTACTGCAGAAACA
The DNA here is from genome assembly GCA_013397295.1 of Polioptila caerulea. NCBI lineage: Eukaryota > Metazoa > Chordata > Aves > Passeriformes > Certhiidae > Polioptila > Polioptila caerulea. The sequence continues at coordinate 3,491,339 of VYXF01010446.1, forward strand.
GTTACAGTACACAACATTCTTTGAAAAAAGTGGAAGTATGGAGGATTTTTAATCCAACTAAAATAACAGTTTACCTGACTGTGTTCATAGCCACAAACCACGGGAATGCTTCCCTACAGCTTGGCAGGTGTGATTTGGAGATAATTGCAGCAAAGGGAGAGGGCCATCTCTAGCTCATAATTCTCCTAGAGAGACTGCAGGTCTTTCTTCCTTCTGTGTAGCCTTGTATGATAATTTATCCAATTCTACCTGTGGTTAACTGATACAGTTCTGGTTTAGTGCAGCTTGTGCGCTAGTCACGGAGACAGGCAGAAATAGTTTTCAAAGTTGAAAACAAAATCTGGGATCACTACAATATCAATATTTGCTTAAGAGATTTGCTAAATGGTCAGTCTGGATGCTATTCTTTTCAAAGAGTTCAAATATGTTGCAAGTTTTAAATTGAAAACCTCTTCTCAGGAAGAAATACAGACTTACATACTGCAAAATTTAAATCAGAACTGGAAAATGGAGTGAAAAATATTTTAGTTATCTCTTGGCTGTGATAAATAAAGATATGATAAAATAGTCAGGGTGACCTTGGCAGTTTAGTGCAAAAACTTGTTCTCTGAAAGTTCATGGATTTGGAAGCAAAGATCTATCATCAATAGCCTTAAATATGTCCACAGATTGAGAATGAAGTTGAATCTTAGATACAGATCCTGCAGCTAACCATCTGGATATTAGTTCCCTAGTTTTGCAAGGAACTTTAGCAGGTGCCTAAATTTATATTTTAAGTATTCATGGACAAAAAGTTAAGAATTTTCATAGGAACCTTGGCTGAACTGTTGGCTGCATATCCAGACAATAAATCTATTTATAGACACATGCATATATAGGCCATATGACACCAACAATCCATATTGTATATGCTAACTCAGCTGAAGGCTTTCAGCAGTGTAGGCAGAATCAGTTTTATGGAAGCAGCAATATGGGTCACAGCAGATGGGAGAAAGAGGCTAAAAAGATTCAGTGGAGGCTTCAGCGGACAGAACAGATGGGTTGTGGGGGGAGAGAATGGGGTTTCTGGAGTAAGACTGGAGCTAGCAACTCAGAGGTCAATGAAGGTCCATGATATTCTGGGTACAAAGTGATTGAGAAGACTAAAAAGGCTGGAGAAGCTAAGTGAGGCTTTAGTGGGGTTGTGTTATCTGGGTAGTGACAGCTCTTCTATCCTTCTGCGCTTCTGAGATCTTGGCTATTTTCATGGGTAATCTCCCTCTTCCCCACTTTCCTGAAGCACAGAACTTTCACTGTCCACCCTTTTCTCATCACCCATGGAGCTATCTACTACCCTTTTCCTGACAGGAAGCCCTACCACAGAGGCAAGGCCTGCTCCTTCTGGGATAAGCAACAGCAGAACACTGAAAGGGATGGTTGTCACAGGGCTCTTTGGCCATACACCTTCCTGAAGGGAAGGCAGACAGAAAAGTGACTATCCTTTCCCCAAGAAGCTGCATATCCCTAGGTTACATCCTGTTTGTTCACTCAGTGTTAGCAACAGCAGGAGAGGAAGATGGCTGTATAAAGCAGGAAACAAAGACCTGCTGTTCAGCCTGGAAAGCCAGGCCCCATCCTTGGCATAGATGAAGCACACAGTCTGCTGCCATAAGCTGCTGCCTACCTTGTCTTTTGGCTTAATACAACTCCGTATGTGAGTGTGAGTGTTGTGTGTATATACATATGTGTGTATGTATATAGTTTAATCCAAGAAATAATTATAAAAACACAATAATGAGCTTCCAAGTATTATCAAGCCTATTAAGCTACAAATAGTTCATTGAGGACCAATTTCTAAGTGCTAAATATTACAGCTAGATTTTGCTTTTATGCAAAAATCAATGCAAACACATGAATCATTGAGAAGCATGCTGCAGCCTTCCAAAGTCAGTTTCTAATTAGCAATCCATTGATCCAAATAGCTAGTACTACAAATAACACAGAAAAAAAAATGTGTTCTACCAAGTGTATGGAAAAAAGAGTCATTTTTTTTGCCCTTTAGAATTAATTTCAATTCTTTCCAGAATTGAGGGAAGTGCCAAAGTTTTGCATGCCTAACACTATTTCCTATATTGAGCAATGTTCCTCCTTTCATTCTGTCCCAACAGTTAGAAAACTCACTCAGATTATGCATGAGAGTAAAACAAACACAGAAAATAAATGAGAGAAAACTAAGTTTTGAAGGATTTTTTTCCTTGCTGCAAGTGTTCTCCCTTAGAATAGCGCAATTGAGCTAGCCTTATTATATCACTTCAAAAATTTACATGTGTCCTGATGTTTGGATAGATATGTAGGATGGTGAAAAACTGTCATCAGACTGGAATGAAAACTAACAAAATCATAAACTTTTATTTATTTATTTAATTTATATATGTTGTTCTTGGTATAAAATGCTAATTTGTGCAAATCCTTCACATATGATTGTTAGAAAATGCTGCAGAAATGCTCAGCTATACCCTATAGGAAGCTAGGATTCACTGCAGCTGAAAGTATAGGAATGACTTCCAGAAGTAAAGAACACAAATCTCACCATGGATATTTTTAATATGAGAAAGAAAATCCTAAGAACTTCTCTAGTTGAGATACCCTATTTAGATGTTTTGCCTTTTCTGTGAAAACAAGAGGATTTTCTAAGACTGTACTGAATCTTACAAAATGGCTGAAGACAGTCAACATAAATTTAATTGTGTATTAGCAGCTCAATGCCTTGCAATTTTTCTGGTTAAAGAATGAGTGGTCTGGCATTGGTTAAAGTTGAGGTTTGCTGCAAAAGAGCCATTATTTAGTTTGTCTTCAGTGACGTATGGATGGGGTCATCATCTGTCTTCATTTGGTGGTATGTATTTGTATTTTCCAACCCATGACCTTTATATACCTTCAAATTTCAAATAATGCAAAGGCTTAAAACTAATTTCTACATCTCAGGGTAAATTGAACAATTTAAAAAATGCATTAAAATGTGAGTTGCATTCTGTAAAGAAAGCCATTCTTCAATATTCACATAACAGTGCTAACTGAACAGCAGCAGTAATTCCAAAACTCAGTGAAACGTACCATTTAAATGAAAGTTTGAGATACCTTTTCAATTCAGGAGTTCAATATGTGCAGAAAAAAAACCTGGGATTTCCATCCCTCCTAGTACCTGCATATTCAGTTATTTGTTTAGAAAGAGCAGCTTATTTGAGAATCTTGGTAGAGTATTTACATCAAGGCTATTAGCTTATTAGAAATAAAATTTTCACCATTAGAGTACCTTTTTTATGCCTCAAAATTATATGGCTTCTCAGTGAATTTAGAAAGTTATTTTTAAAACAATATTTGCTGAAAATTGTGTTAATTATCTCTTATTTTGGATGTGGATTCATGTGTCTGATCACAAACAAATTCCAAAGCAGGGGCTTGAATAACAAGATTGAAACTAAGGAAATTGGTGAAATCTAAATTTACAAGAATTTGTAGTTAAATTATGAAGCAGTCCTGAAGCTCAGCAGAAACTACTAATATAATTCCTACCCCTGAATCTTTATTAACACAGTTTATCTAGTGTGGATATAGTGCAATTATATCTTGAACTTAGGGATGATTGCATTGATTGAAAATAGAGTCAAAGTCTGAGAAAAGAATGTACAAAATGAAAAAAGGAATCGTAGCTTGCTGTCAAGACTTTTTGTTATCAATTGAGTCAGACTGATCAAAAGCCATTGCTTTGTTTATGCACTGTAACTTGTAGCACAGCTAGTAGACATTGAACATGGTAAACAGGGTCCACAAGGCATATTGTGAGCTGAAATTTCACAAAACCTGCAGAAATCCTCAGACAAACATAGTTTTCTCTTAAATTTTAATATATTTAAAACCATTTCTGTACATTCTGGCATCCCTCTTTTGCTTTATGTAACTTTTCTGATGATAAAACTAATAACTGTATGAAAACAGTTTTTATTTGCTGTTGGCAAACACCATGGTTTTAAACATTTTATAACACATATTTATTAAATTATCATTGCTCTGAAATACTCTTGCTTACATGGTAGACAATAAGGGGAAAAGAAATGCATCTCTCTGTTTTAATTTCAACTTATACATCCTCAAATACAGAAAAGTGAGGTGCAATGAAAGAAAGAAAAGTGTGGTGTCACCAGCTCAAGAACAGGTAGGACACTTGAATGAAAATTAATATATATTAGCAAATGTTCCACTAGTCTGATCTCATAAGCGACAAACACAGAGCCTTTTTCTCTGTTTAAAGATCATTAGAAAAACCATCAGCCCTATTAATGCATGTAATTCTGTGTATTGTCACAATTTTCTTCTTGTATTTACCTTTCACTGAATGACAACATAGAAAAATTTTCTGTGTATTCCTGTTTTCTGTAAAATTTATCATGGCAATACGTTTCAGTTTTCAGTTTACATGCTTCAGTTATTTTAATATAACTTTGTCTAACCTCCTGATGTGCCTGCAGGATTCATGTATGCTTTCTGGTATTCAGGAAGGCAAAGCAGAAACTTCGTGAGAAGCAGCCTGTTGGTCTAATGTGATATTTTGTAAGAGGATGCTTCCAAAACAATGGCGTGGCATTTCTGTTGAAACACAGAATTTAATTTGGTTTCCTCAACTACGAAGTTTAAATTGAGGGTTAATTTACAAATGTAATTAACTCTAAAACTCTACCCACTGAGTAGCATTTCCACTGATTCTCTAGCATTCACCAGTGTCTTCTGATAATAGAATTGCAGAGGTCACTTTTCAAAGCTCAGCACTTGCCCCAGGTTATCAAGCCATTATCTACAATGAAATGAGAAGAGCAACAGGAATCAAAATCGTTTAGTTTCTGAAAATGAGAAGAAAAACCTCTCAAATCTCAAAAAAATGGCTACTCCTTGCTTTTAACTCACACAGAAATGTGAGCCTCAAGTACTAAACAAATTGCCAGTGTAATCATGTTCAGCAGTGAAAATACTTGGTTACCTATAGAACATCATGCCTTTTAAGCATTTTGCGTATGTCTCCTCTTCCAGGTTCCCAAAACCTGATACTCACAAGATTTTGAACAGAGATTTAGATGGCAGCTGGAAACCAGTGATAGGTGATCCATATGAAGTCAAATGAACTTCTTGTATGTCTTAGAGGTTAATTTAGCAGTAATCCAGAAAAGCAATCTGTAATTTCTTCAGCTGCACATAAAACCCGTCTCCTGGTTGTCAATGGTTCTAGTCTTGAGACTGTTGTACAAAATGTGAGTAACTAGTACAGCTATTGCTCAAAAAGACACAGAGCCATGGTGAAATCACAGAGCACATTGTGGACATTTAAGTCCACGAGAGAGTGCTGTAAACCCTGAATTTACATTGTGACAGATACAGCTAAGCAGGGAGAGGTTTCTCTGAGTATGGTGTTTTTTCAGGCATACTTGCTCCCTGAACATTCCTTCCACATGGACTTAGCTGACTGCACTTTGGTGCACAGGGTATTGTACTGCCACATCTGGGCCAACTAAACTCTGCCGTAAAAAATTGCACTGAATTTTGCTCCTGGATACCTCAACTTTATTCCATTTTCTAAATTTCTTTGTGAATTGGGCCTTAATATTAACAAATGTCCAAAAGTCACAGTGAATTTAGGTGATTTGATGCTTAAACATATACCTGTGTCACTGCTGAGCATATGCAATAAAAAAATATTAATACAATTGGAAAATATGTCTCACAGGAAAAAGCATGTTTCCTTGTTTAGAAAGTAAATAAATAAATAAATATTATTAATGAATAATGCACAGCTGAATAAATGCACAAGTGCCTGATCCAAAACACATTAACTTTCTATTGAACATTTAACAGGAAAACAAAGAAAATGACTTCAGCTGTAAATGAAAAAATAAATAAAACTAAACAAAGTTTTCTTTAGAGACATTGAAACACTAAGATCAAAGAAACTGCCTGGTACTCTTACTAAATTACAGGCAGCCAAGACTGTTTTGCAAGAACAATATTCACAGTGGAATTTCCAATACTTTTTTGCCCTGATTCAATGCTCTAAGAAGCTCATTATTTCAAGTCCTAGCTAGCTACAGAGAAGTTATCTGAGAGTTAGGCTGACATTGATAATACATTAAAAAGCTTAGAAGCACATTCTACAGCACCTACTTATGGTAGAGATATTTGTAACATGAAACAAATAAAACTATTAAAGTATTCCTGCCTTTGACATCTTTAGCCATCCAAAGCTGAGAGGAAAAGGAAAACAGAAAATCTTGTCAAAAAGTAATATTTAAAAATGTCTCATGAAGAAGAGACTTTTCATGATATCTTTCCCTTTGCTGTTGCAGTCACAAAGGAGTAGAAGCAGTCAGCTCTGAAGTGGGGAAATGCATATGGAATATGATTTATTTCCGAAATCTAAGGAAGCATCATACCAGTTAAATAGAAAGCTAATATTTTCTCTCCAGTCCAGGCAATGACTGAAGAAATGGTGCTGTCCTTTAACAGACACATTAGCCAGAAGTCCTCAAAGTGTCAAAGTGTTTAATGATGGCATGCTGTGCATGGTACAATCTTTCATAAATTTGTGTTGCTATTGTATCCAGACAAGCTGCTTCTGTGCTTCTGATCAGTATATACATCTTCTAATATAACTTTTGGGTCTTTTATTGAACCATAATACTCAACAAGATGTTAAAGTTCACAGAAAAGAAGAAAAGTGCAAGAATATTTCATAATTCAGTTCTATACATAAGTTTTTCAGAATACTTAAATATTATAAAATAAAGGCTTGTATGAGGTCCCCTTCCCCCCCAAAAAAACACCAAAGAAAATAAATTTTTTTCAATGAAACTAGGTGCAGTGGCAACATTTTCTTTTGTATTTTTAAAATGTCAGTGAACAAATCACCTAGGACTCTGTAAAAGCCAAGTATTTCCTAGTCTCATTTCTTTTATGTTTTATTATGCAATTGTCAATGTATTTTACATGAGCCCACCCAGAAACTTATTCTTTGCTTTCACAGTTAATAAAAACTAAAAGAGGACAGGAACATACACAGTTGTTCTGTGCTCATGTCTGCAGCATGCTTGGCCTTACACGGGTCTAGATTCAGCCACAATTTGGAAGATTTTCTATACAGCCTTAAGGGTGGGGTGCACTTGTCTAAAATAGAGTTTCTGTGGAGGTTGATAGGGGAGTGGCAGTTGTTTTTCAGTCATGTGCTAATAGAAATAATTTCACTAGTCACATCTAAACTGTACTCTGTATGGGTAGTGAGTCAGAATTTCAAGAAGGCCAGGACCACCATGCAGTGTGCCACAAGACACACAAGTGTCCTATGTATATATCCTATAAACTATGGAGTTTATATATAGCCACGGTGATGCAGTAAAGAAAAGAGATATGTGAGCAGTCAGAGTAAATGTGCTACAGTCAAGGTATTTCCAGAATAGACAAGAAAGTGACTAGATATTGGTAAGATCTTATCTTTATATAGAATTATGGCTAGGGAAACAAAGAGGAAACCCAAACTACAAAAAGATACAGATATTGTATAATATTTTATTGCAATAAGCAAGAAATACGTGAGAATGCTGAAAAAGGTTTCTTTGTTTATTCTAATCAAATAAGATGAGACAGGTATATGCTGCCATCAGGAAGTACAGCAGTGAAACACTAAAGAATGAATGTTAAAATTCATATTGTCAGAAGAATAAACTGGTATGTTTTTGTCAAGACTAAAATTCTTTTGGTAATTAGAAGACATTTCACAGCGTTACAGTAAGGAGCATCTGGAACCATTCTTCAAGTAGAGCAATGATTGTAAAAATATGTTTGATAGATCTCGATTCTTTTATTAAGGTATTATATGATGTGTACCCTCTGATAGCAGGGGAGTGGTCCCAATGCCTCAACCTTTTTTCATTTCTGCCTCTGTTTCCCTCTTAGTTTTGTTCAGCTGAAATATACAGGCTGCATTTGCCACTGCCTCTTCAGCAGTGTCTCGTATATGGAGCAAAACAGAAATAATGGAGACAATTATTACAAAACAAAAGTTAAAAAATTATAGTATTATTCTGCTATTGACAAGCCTTGCTGAGAAAAAATTATGGCAAATGACAGTCAAGAGGCATTTGACCTTTATGTAATTATGTTTCTTAAAAGTGAGATACACATATATATATATATATTCAGAGAAGATTTTAGTAAGCATCAGCTGGCACATCTATTTAGCTATTCAAATATATTTTATCTGACAATGTTGATTTCTCACATTTATTTCTACTCACTGGGCATGGAATTAACTGCATTATGCCAATGTTTGCCATGTTAACTATTTCTAAAGGTTACCAACTACGTAATCATATATGACATGAAAAAGTAGTTGAGTTTCACTCCCCAGCAAACTGAATTCTGAGTCATTGGTACTTCCTTCTGCTGTAAGCTGTAAGTAAACCACCCCCCACACTACCCCAATGTTCATGTTAAAGAAATAAAAAGTCAAGTAGATATGCATTCTTCTTCATTTGTATATGAAAGAACTGTGAGGATGTTACTCCCTTTTGGTTGCAGGATAGTGCTCATATGTCCTCCTGCAAAAACTTCACAGAAACATCCTGACCTCTTCAGATGCTTTTTGTTCAAATATTTTCAGTTGAATAATGAAAGCCAAAGGCTTATGATGCATCTCCTAATTAAGACAAACAGCATTCATTTCCATTTTTAAATGCTATGTATTATTTTGCCTCCATCTTTCTTCTTTTTTGCTTTTCACTGTATCCCAACCATCAAATATAAGACTTCAGATTCTCCTCAAAACAAAGGCCTGCACAGCTGTTAGTTTGCAACAAGCACATTGTGGGCCCCATCCAAAGCTCATTGAAGTAGCAGTCTTTCAATTGACTTCAAAAGGCTTTGGATAGACTCCTTTCTTAAGCTATATCTTAATATGTGATGCATTTTTAAAGCTGGAAAACCTTTAATGCACTGACGTTTATGCAGTTTATTATAACAGAAGATACAAGAAAAATGTGCAAACAAAGAAATGAACTGAGTTAACTCTGCACAAAGTGTTAATATGAAATGTGTTCTTATGATACTGCTGCCAACTACTTTTAATATCCTAATAATGTATTGTTACTCTGTGACAATACAGAATAATTTTAAATCCCCATTCATAAGGGCTCCAATTATAATCTAATTCAGCTCAGATTAACTATGCTTTGATGGCAATTTCCTTATACAAAAAAAAAATTAGTCTAAGATAATGCACTGCAAATATAGTTTCAATGCTAATAAAAGGCAGTTTAACAGCCTAGAGAAGTTCATTCTGACTACCTTTTCATTGCAATGATAAACAGTACATAAAGCACTTCAATTACATATTTAATGTAAAATATGAAGTCGTAACATAAAATTTAGTCAAACCACTGATAACTTCATGTTAGGTATCCGAATTTTTCAATAAATAAAATTGAATTTTGGCTGTGTCTACACAACTGTGACAGAGTTGAGGTCAGTGTTAGCAGTGTCACTACAGATGCATCCGTTTCATATCATAATTTCATTGCCATGAAAAACTGCAGAAGCTTTCATTGTTTAAAACTGAAGCAGCTGTAAGTGGGACATTTCAGTTCATTACTGCTTCAGCCAAGCTTTGCACTGAAAATTATTCAGTAAACTTTCATGACAGCTTTTGATTTTTGCTATATCTTACAACACTCTTTTACTGCCATAAGTTGCTTTCTTGCAATAAATGTAAAATGATATGGAGCTATATTGCTTATGCCAGCTCAAGATTTGATCCAAAAGCTGATTCTGACATCAAGGCCCTGGCACAAGGGCATATCATAAATCTAAATGAAAAATTACAATAACTACATCTGCCAAAGGTTTTAATAGCGATATACTAAGTAATTCCTTTCACTGTAGTGCAGGGATTACAATGCCTATAATCTTTAATATTAACTTCCAATTGACTTTTTTTTCATTCTTCTAGAGAGCAGTAATTATACTCCAACTTTCCTCTGTTTTCTTTAACTACTGTTCTAGAGGAAACTTATGGATGTGTGAAATCTTCTGAGTGATACACAGCAGAGGCAACCAGAATTTCACTCCATGAAAAATTCTGTCGGTTTGGATTTTGTATTCCAGAGCAAGCAAGAAAGGGGTAAAAGGGAATTCCTCTGAAACTCTTTTGTGCAAACAAAACTGACCAGAAAGCAGTCTAGTTGTGACTGACAGCTTTGATTAAAAGAGCCTTGATGGAAGTTTATTATGTTTTATATCAAGCAGACAAGTGGATTGGTCTCCTTTATCCCCAAGTACCCTAGATGATTAATTAGAGGAGATTCCAAAATCACCTCTAAGAATTTTTCCTGCTTATTTTCAGAAACAAATATTCCTTAAATCTGATTAATTTTATAATGGTTATAAAGCAGGTCTGAAAACTGTCCACAGAAGACCTAGATCTGAATTCTCACTTAAATTCAGAGACATGGAATATGATTTTCAACCTGTATCTTCTTCTCTGAAAAGCATTTTAACCTCCATTTAAGATGAATGGGTTCTTTTGGACACCACAAATTCTGCCACTGACAGAGGAAATCTATTTAAACATACCTAAGTACAATACATTTTCTCTTCGGCGATCCAAACCAATCCAAACACAAAGAGAACACTTAAAGGTGAAAGACTCACAACGAGCCTATGCTATAATCAAGATATGTTTACACATCTTTTCTTATTAATAGCTCAATTTAATCCCTTAATCTGAACAAATGACTCTGCTGAAATTATGACCTTTTGAATAAACATTGGGTTGGTTAATCTTTTTAATTGCTGATTATCCCTCTTAATTTTTGAACACTTTCCCTTCTCAGTGATTTTACTGAAATGAAATGTTGCAATCTTCTCCACATTTGAATTGAATCAGTGACTTTCATTGTCTTGGTTTTTTTTCCCCCCGTGGTATAAATCTAATCCATTTTGAAAGGAAAATGGGGATGATAACAAACCAGACTTTAAAGCAAAGGAATAAAAAAATTTATTTGTGCTGTAAACAGTGGAGTATGTCCCTTTGGTAACTGCCATTTGCAAAGTCCTTTCAGTATCGGAAATGAGATTTTTCAAACTAATTACCCACTGACGACAGAAGAGAGAACAAAAGCCTTCTGGGCTTTGGTTACTACGCCCCAGTTGCAGGAAGGCAGAGGGTTATACTGCAGACCGGCAGATGGAGACACAGTACTCTTCTTGGATGTTAAGTGCCATATTAATGGAGTCAGATTTCCTAGGCTCCCACTTCTGCATGCTTTCGAGATTAAATTTCATAAATTCAAATACTTGGGTTTAAGGGTTTTTTTTTGATCAGCTGAATGCTACCAAGTAGTTTTATTTATGCATCCCAAATGAATATTTGGAACTACGTTCGGCTTGAGAAATCCCACACATTCCAGTTCAAAATTTGTCTTCTCTCAATGCTCTTTAACATTAAAATGTTTTCCCTCAAATACTCCCATCCATAAACTCAATAGTTTTCTTGATAACTGGAAATATGAGTTGACAAATTAATTGAAACAATTTTTTAAAATGAGTTGTGAAAAAAAATAGCTTTTCAATGGGTTGCAACCATGAAGAATCTTGAAATGATTCAACAGCTCTGAATCCTGTGCTTTCAGATATTCAACACAGAGTTTTATCAGTTGTGTGAAGTAACACCAGCATTCTCTCTGATTTGTACTTTGACTCCAGAGAAACACACAGGCTACTCATTCTCTCAAAACAGAAAAATGAAGCAAAGATTGCCATATTTATTCTAAGGAATATTGTAAGTGGTGCATCAAATATTCTAGTCACTTGTGTGTCTAATATCTAGAACACTAGAATATTTTACCCTTCTTTTTTAAGAGCTGCCATATGAAAATTCTGAGTTAATTTATACGCTGGATTCTGGAGAATAGCAAGACTTTTCTCAAGCATGATAGTAAGCCAGAGTAAATAACCAACACTGAAGAAAAGAGAAATAAAAGCACAGTTTATGGTTATGCAACAAATCTACCAATGACTGCTCCTCCCATGTTTAGAGCAAAATGGCTTAGCCAGGAGGTTTGATGGAAGTCAAATGAAAGATAGAAACCTGCAGGATCAATAACAACAAGGGTTTTTCAAGGTGATTGGACTGAAATCCCAAAGTTCCGTATTTGCAAAGGCTTGATTCAGCTTTAGGGCACCAGAACTCAAGCCATCCATCACTAAATAGATCATACTGGTAGGAACTAACAAGAGAGAGGCAGTAGGGCTTGTTATTAGGGATGGAAAGGGGGGAAAAGGACAAATGTTTCTGAGTATGTGGTAGAAACTTCGTCTCTCTGAAAAACATTGCTTTATTTCACAACACAATAGAAAAGGGAACAAAAGTCAAAGAGAAAATGTAATATTTATCCAAAAGTGGAAAAATAGAACTCTCCTCAAGAAATGGCTTGTGAAATCTGTTTACAGATGATTTCCTAAAGCAGTACATATAATCCATCATGTTTCCATGACCCAGGATAATATCAAATACAAAAGTACATGGGATTTAATGTTGTTAATTCTAACAGTGATCTCCTGTAGCACACTGACCAGAAGTAGAAAATGCAGTCACAGTGAGCTCATGAATTAATGTTAACTTTGGGTAGCCTGAACTGTTCTTTCTTTGAAGAAATGGCATTCGCATTTTCTTTATATCAGAGAAATAAAGGATTCAAAGTTGTATATTTTGTTACTTCTCTTTGAAACTGTGCTAATATTAATACCAACTTTCTAGAAGTCCCCATTAAGTGCAAAAATAATGTTCATTAGTGGATACATTTGTTCACAAAATGAAGAGGTAGAATTTTTTCTAATAAAATTAAAATTTTGTTTCATTCAAGTCCTCATCAGTCATTGACTGACCTCAGTTTATTTTCTGATAGATCATAACAGACAATCCATTTTTAGAACCATCATATTCTGAGACATTATTAGTAGTAGTAACATTATCCTCCTAACTGAAAAAAATTAGGACCATTGCCAAATTACATAGTATTTTGGTTCTTCAGCAGATACTGAGGAGCAGAAAGTGAAATAGGAGTTATGTTTTTTTGCATCATACTGCATATTTCCATTGTAGCTTCAGTCCTAAAACTTCATCTGCTTTCTGACTTCAAGTATCTATGTCAACAATTGCTTTTCCATTAAAGTCTCTACACATATGAAGAGAAAAAAGAGGTATAAGAGCTATGACAGTGTTCAGGTCATCCATTAATTCTCTAATAGTAGGGAAACCTCAAAAACTAGCTGTTGTTGAAGTGGAACAAATCAGACTTAAAGGGCTGGTGAATCTGATTTTATATTTGCTGCATTTTGCCTTCAGCAAATACTACTGAACAAATCCTTTTTTTGCCCCAAAGGGATGGCTAGAGCTGGTTTTGGTTTGAATCTCTGTCAATATTTTTAATTCAGGCAAATAAAAGTGATTAAGCTATGGTTTGAGTAAGTTTGCCAAGTCAGTCTTAAATAACAAAATTAATTCTGAGTTATTTAAGAAAACATATGAAAATAGTGATAGCAATAACTTCTCATTCTCCTAACATTTCAAATATCTTTTTGTTTTTTAAAAAAACATAAAGAAAAGAAGGTTTTCTGTAGCAGTATGTGGAGTGCATGCATACTTATGTCTGCATTTTAACTCTCTAGAAAGGGTTAACAAGGAACATTATCAACAGTGATGTTTAAGAAAGTAGTATAAGTTAACCTTTACAACTATCAACTCAGAGGCATTTCTTGCTCTGTGGCAACACTTCAGTTACAATAAAACATGCTTATGGAACACATAGTCAAAACTTGTTGTCAATTATTTAGTATTCCCATAAACCATTAGATGGTCAAAAATATCTTTAATTGATTCCATCTCTACCTACACTACTTATTATTTATTAGTATAACAAACTTCTCCATGGGAACAGCTAATTGTACCTCCCTAGTGGCCACTTCAAGTGGAATAAGCATTGCACAGTGCTGCCTAAGATACTGCTGAAAGGTCTTCAGCGTTTGGGATTTGATTAAAACTGTATTATATGTACACATCAACAACCATTGCTAAAACAAAACACTAATTTAAAAAAAAATCCTTCTGCTATACTGCTTAACACAATTGAAAAGCCTTGCATGTATGGAAAGAGGAGGGTGGGTGAGTCTCCTATCTCTTCCCTTCCCACACCCCCAATAATAATTTTGTAGCAGAAAAAATACAGCATTCCCTTCTACAATGAGAAGGGAAGGTGTGCACCCTACCAGCTGCACTGTGACAGAGACCTTTTCCTCTGACATATATGTATCATGGCTAGCTACTGCTGTCAAAGTTGAATGTTTTGATTCCTTTTTTCTATTTTTTTCTTTTTTTTTTTTTTTTTAAGACATAAGTGTAAATCTTATCCATAGTAGAAAAGAGAGATGTTATGGAAACAGTAAGCCACACCATGTTTAGATTTTTCTCTGACAAGATATTCCACAGGCAATGTTTCACAAAGGAAGATTTGGAAAATAAAACATACATTGAAACATGCAGGTGAGTTGTAAATACTGCTGAATGATATTCACATAAGAGCAACTACACCATATAGATCATTATAAACCATGATTTTAAAGACAGATATTACACTGATTGTTGGATTAAAAGTTTAACAAAAAATGAAGAGGTGTCTTTTCAGTTAAATTTGTGGGGTTTTGTTACACTCAGAAACCCTTTGTTGAAATGTATAATCTCTGAACATCTTTTAAGATGCAATTTAAAATACACCTGGCCAATTTGGAATACTCTTACTCATTCTTTTGGAGTTGGTTTGTTTGTTTGTTTTAAGCCAAGTGGCGTATCTGGAAGTGACCTTTCATGCAACTGTTAAGAGACATATTTCAAAAACTGGATTCTAAGACTACATATCTGAAAGTAGACCAACAGTAAAAGTGTAGCACTGGGTTTAGGGCACAGGAAGAGCAAAACAAGGAAACCATCTTATCCAGAATAGGATCATGATTTTTTCAGAATAGTCATGGATATAGTCAGAATAGTCAGTTCAAATGACATCAAAGTATTGAGGGTCAGGAACCTTAAAGGTAAAACTAAACTCTGGCAAAATACTGATGAACCTGCACTCAAAACCTCCACCGTTGTTCATGATTGGAAGTGCCATGTTCCAAGCCATATGTTCATCCCCAGCCAGAGTACTTTACTGTCTATATAGTCCTTTAATTCAAATTACCTTCCATTTGAATTTTCCTGCTTAAAAATAAGAATAAATCTTTGTTTTTCTTTCCCTATCTTTTCTTTTTCTGGTGTTCTAAATTTATAAAAATGAACATTTTTGATAAATATTCTTCCTTGTGAAATTAAGTTGCTTTTTTTCCCCCTCTTCTTCAGCAGTAAACTAGAATTAAAACTGCCAGAATGTATGCAACATTTAAAATAATGTGGAGCAATGAAGAGATCAAAAATGAGCAAAAAATTCAAGTTTGAGGTACTAGCAGAAAAAGCTGAGTTACCAGATATGGTGGGCAAATATTACTGAAGTAGAAATAAAAGCAGAACATTAAATTCTAGACAGAGATGACAGAAACGAGAGCTATTTAACAGTCATCAGCATGAAATGACAGGAGTAACGAAGCATTAGTTTGAGAAAGAAATGTCTTAACTTTTTGCACATGCACTTAAACGCAAGGTTTTGGTGTGAACATTTGTTCCTTATGTTAGGTCAATGGCATATTTAAACTCTACTTTCAAGACCTGTAAAATTGGAGAATCAGGATCTCAGCTCTAAGATGCTGGAGTTTCTTTGCCTGATGGAGGGTGTGTGTCCTACTATTCACAGCACAGTGTTGCTCAGCAAGGCTGCAGTAGGTATCTAATGAGCAACACTTGCTTCTCAGCTGTGATTGCAGTAAGTATTTCCTAAGAGCAGGAAGGATCATGGAGTGGCAAATGCTGGGTCTGTGACAGTTTGCACAGTGAGAGAGGTAAAATCTGCTGGGCATGGAATTCTTGCTAATACCAGTGGAATAAAACTGAAATCAAATGTGATGTTACCAATTGTCCTTGTACTGTCTCTGACTGGGAAAGCTGGTGTACCTGGGTAGTGACAACTGATATTTTACATTATTTACACATCCAGGTAGAGTTTCTGCTTATCTGCAGGTTGCACATTCACTGTAGGGTTGCCCTGCACTTGCATAAGTTACCACACAGGACATCTGCAGTGGGCTGTCCATGAAGAGTATCGAACTTTCTGCCTTGGCCATGGAGTATCCTTCAAACTAGGTGCTCCAGCTGCATCAGGTCACATCCTGGGGTGGCAAAGAGGCCAATCCCTACTGTAGTAAACAGATCTCATGGGATGTTACAAAGAGAAAAGGTTATTAGTATTTGCTAACACAGTTTTAAATGTAATTTTAGGACTAATATTCAGTTTTATGTATTTAACCATTTCTAAAATAACGTCAGGCATTTAGGTAATTCCATTAGCTTATTTTCTGAAAAACCTTCCAGCCTAATGTTGATCAGACTTATTTTTCTGTGTATGAGAGGCAGCAGAATATAATTCCTACCTCCATGCCCTACTGTCCATACCTGCTGCTCTTCTGATTTCTCCAATAAGAACAACAAAAGCAATGAATAAGAACAGGACATAAGACAGATCTTAATATACTTTTGCCCACTCTGTTGGGTAGAGAGCTGGCATCAATATAAATCAGACATAGCTTTCTGATACCTTGGTATTCACAAAGAATTAATAAACTAAGGAAATCTTAGAATCATGTCTGCTTCTTAATTGCTTCTCTTTGTGGGTTTTACCTACAGTAAAAAACCCTTCTATCAGCTCCCAAAAATGTGTGAGATATATAAAAGCATTTTAGCAGAATTGGTTTTGAATGACAGTCAGTGTTTTTCAACATTTTTAGTAATCACTTTTACTGACTATTTTACTTCTGAAAATGTTAAAATCTGTTGGTTTATTGCAATAATTTTTCTCTTGAGAGGAGGAGCTAAAACACTGGTTTGTATTTGATCCCACTATTAATGCTAGGAATATTGTTTTGACAACATAAGCCTGACTCTACCAATTTTACTGGATGATCTTTGCCATGCCTTCCAGCTGTCATATGACTAAGGCAAAAGTAGTTTATTAAAATATGCCTCCACCATAGATGTCTTATGAGGTATAATTTTATTAGCTTGTTTTAAAAGTAGAATGAATAAAAAAATCAGAACGTTCATCCTAAAAAGCCCAGTATCTCAATGTATATTTTAACCCTGTGGACATGACAAAAAATTACAAATACACAAACATTTTACAAAAATAGACAATTTGACAAATTCAAGATGCTTGTAAACCAATGTGTTTTCCACTGAGAATGGAGCAAAAAATCTTTGGAAGGGATGAGCTTTAGAGCTAGGGAGAATATGACCTCTTCGTCTTGACAAGAAATCTAAAAATACAAATTCTTCCAGATTATTTCACCAAACAAACTCGTTTTCTTGACCCATTACTTAATTAAAAACTTACCCATCTAGCATGAAAAATGTAATTCTGTGTGTTCTAAATACCTAATAATAGGGGAAAGTCTCTGTAAAACCCAGGCAAACCACTTGATTGTGCATAGATTAACATATCTGGCTCAGTCATAATGGTAGAAATATGGAAACCCAGAGGGAATTGTTCTGCTGTTATTAGGACTTGCTATAAATAAAATATGAAGCATATATTCCAAGAACAAATCTCCATTAGGATTACAAAGAGGTATCTAAATGAAGAGAAAATTCTCTTGCTTACAGAGCATACTGAAACAGAAAATCATAGTAAACAAAAACATTATTAATGTAATTTTTTTTCTGAAAATGTGTATGAATTTTACAATGGAATATTGTTTTCATTCCTGAAAGACCCCACCCAGTCAATGCCTCAGACAGTATCTATATTAATTTGCTCAAATATGATTTTTAATAAGGATCATAATACCTAAAGCAAGCACAAATGTATGCTAGATGGAGACTGGATGGAGACCAGTCCTGTGGAGAAGGACTTGTGGGTGATGGTTGACAACAAGCTGGACATGAGCCAGCAGTGTGCACTCACAGTCCAAAAATCAAATCGTACCCTGGGCTGCATCCAAGGCAGTATGGCCAGCAGGATGAGGGAGGGGAATCTTCCCCTCTACTTCCCTCTGGTGACACCCCACCTGGAGCCCTGCATCCAGTTCTGGGCTCCCAGCGCAGGCAATACAGGGTCCTGCTGGAGCAAGTCTAAAGGAGGGCTGCACAGAAGGTCAGAGGGCTGGAGCAGCTCTCCTGTGAAAACAGGCTGAGTTGGAGTTGTTGAGTCTGGAGAAGGGAAGGCTCCATGGAAGACCTTTGAGCAGCCTTCTGGGACCTGATGGCAGCCCACAACAGAGCCAGAGAGTGACTTTTTACAAGAGCATATAGTGACAGGAATGGCTTTAACAATTAGGGCAGGTTTAGATCAGATACTGGAAGAAATTCTTTACTGTGAGGGTGGTGAAGCCCTGCAAGATGTTGCTCAGAGAAGCTGGATTCCTTGTCTCTGTAGGCGCTCAAGACCAGGTTGGATGAGGCATTGAAAAATTTGTGGTCTAGTGTATGATGTCCATGCCCATGACAGAGGGGTTGGAATTCGATGAGCTCTTAAGATCCCTTCTGACACAAACCATTCTGAGATTCTAATACTCCATAAAGAATAATTATTTTTCTTTTTAAGTGAGGGTTAAGCGTGGGCTAAGATGACACTAAAAAACCCCAATCCAGAAGCTAGCAAGATTAATGGGAAGAAAAGTAAGAAAAATGTGGGTTTTTTAAAAATACAAAAAGTCTGCTTAAAAGCTGTAGCTGGAAGGCCTTCTCAGGTTTACAGGACTAGTTTAGAATATAACATACTGAAAAAACTTCAAGAGGTAAGCAGTATGTTCATGAGTAATCAACCAGATAAAGACAGAGGAAATGTTGTTAAAAAAATAAAAATGAATGTGAATTTTTTAAGACAAGAAAGTAACATTTTTATATATGGGAATATTTATATTTCTGATTATTGTACTGTAGTAATATTAGTAATGTAAAACAAATCAAAATCAATTTTTTGGTAACAAATTCCTAGCTATTCCTCAATAATAATAATAGCAAAATCAAAATCTCATTAGTAAAACTTTCTAAAAGAACCCCAAAACAAAATTGATTTCTCACAAGTTTCAGCTCTCTCTACCCAGTGACCTGTTATGCCTGAGCCCTAAAATACTGTGCCTTATCAAATTAGAGACCTTGGAAAAATCAGATATGTCTGTACAGAAAGCACCTTGAAACAAAAACAGTGGCTTTGCAGTAGCAGCAAAATCTCCAAGGATCTCCAGCTCTCCAACATCCTTTCCCTTCTCTGGGCAACTTGAGAGCAGCATATATTTTCTTCCCCATATTCTATGAAGCATGAGAAAGTGTTGAGTCTCCATTTTTTTCCTAGTCCCAAATTTCTTATTTAAATAGTTTTCTGCTTCCTAGCCTAGCCTGGGGTCATATTATACATCCATTTAATCTCTAAACCTGTTTTTATCTGCCAGTTATTTGTTTGCCACTTTTCTTTCATCATAACTGCATCTCCACAGCTTTTTTTATCACCTGGAAATTGGATACAGCAGGACTTAAAATACTCTCATTCACATGACAGCAGAAATCAACACAGTTTTCTCCACAGAAGTGCCCTTTCCTTAATAACACCTCAAAATCCCCAAAAAAGAGAGACAACAGAGATGAGGTAACCTTAGATGAAGGATTCCATGAGTGAGACAAGAGCTGTCTATCTTTCCATTCTGCTTGTGGCACAGCACAGGGAGACATTCATCATAATGGGTTTGTTGAACAACAATAATTGCTGATAGTAATTAAAGTAAACAAGATATCACATGGGCTAGGTCAGAAAGTTCCTATCATTAAAATTAGAAAAAAAACAGCGCTAGTTTACTCTTACATATATATTAAATATACAAGTCTATAAAGGGGCAACAATGACTGCCATATTACACTGGCTTTTTTATGATTTCAGAGTTCTACTATTATTCTCAAATGTTCTATGAAGACTTTGCTGGTACTCAATTCTTATTCTGTTTAAAATACTACTGTTCTTTCCTTTAGAGAGAAAAATAGTGAGATCAACATTATTTTTATTTAATTGTACAAGTTCTCTAAAATACTCTTGGTAGCTATCATTTAAATGAAAAATCTATCAGTGAAGTTCTGCTTTCTTTGTGTTTCAGTTGTTTTGGGAATAAGTTATTCTTGGATGCTAAGCTACTATTATAATATCCATCACAGTTTTCAATATGACGAAGTTACAAAACACTGGCCAACAGAAAGGACTTCTCATTTTTTAGCCTTCAATTCTGAAAGTTAACGTCCAAAAGGATTTCACAGATATGTCTCATATTTGCCCTGAGGCATCAGTTCACATTTCAGAAATTATCTACTTTAGAAAATTCAGTTATCCCACTGTTCTGGTGCAGAATGTAGAAAAGAATATTAAAAAAAAATCCATTTTGGGAAAATTTACCCTTTTAAAACAATGCTCATGAAAGAACATTAAAAAAATACAAATATAAAAATGCTTACATGCGCATACATACATATATAGTACCCACACATGCATACATAGTCCTGTTGAAGACTGAAGTTTACAGACCATGTCTTCTCCTTAATTATGATTTATCATGGAAATGTTTTCATTCTGACTGTCCCATTTCATTGAAATACAGGCACCTCAACTGCCTCAACAGCTGCAGAGAAAGTGTGTGGTCATTTCAGTGCCCATTATTTCTCTGCAAATTTAACTGTGGGGAGCAACAAGAACAAATTTGCTCCCATTGAAAAGAAGTCACATATTTGTATATAACTTGTCTCTCTGATGGTTTTTAGAGGATATAAAAAATACAATAAACAAGACTGAATTAAACTGCAGAGAGCACTGGGGAAACTGGGTACAGCTCCACCTCTTGATGCTGACAAGTGTTGTCTCAGCTCCATCCATGCATGCCCACACATGATGCAGGTTACATATATTTCAGTTGTTTCAGCAGGTCTTGGTAGAGAGCATCATTTTCAGTCAGACTTAGAGCCAAAAGGAAGGTCTTCTCCATTTAAAGGAATGCTATCCAAACAATGTTGTAGAAAAATATCAACCAAATAATGCACAATTATAAGAGGTCAAAATTTACTCTTTCACTTACTGCTAGAAATAAAACTGGTTTTCAGCTGCCCAAGATGTACGTAGGAATATACCTGTGAAGACTTCCTTCCTAACCAGAAAAAAGGTATCTCCATTAAAAAGTACTATTGGTAGTATTATTGTCTGTCTGTTCTATACATGTGTTGACCTCTATGAGGAAAAGAAAGAAGAAAACAGAAAACAGAAAGATATAATAGATGACTAGCAACAGCTTCCTACCTGCTTTCTTCAGAATTCTTGTTGACTGATAAAACTTCTGCTACTGGAAGAGGGAATGGTTATTATTCTTTTCTACTCAAAGTAATGACTGTACTTTCTTTTAAAGGGTCTGAGATTAGTGGTTATCCAGCTAAGCACATTTATTAACTAATCTGCTGATGTGACTTCCTCTCCCAGCAGCAGCAGGGTCCAGCTAGAAAAAGGCTGACAGTATCAATTATTACCTGACTGACAATATCCACCAGCTACAGTCAAGCTGCTTACACTTTCTGCTGTTTTATTGGAGAATATTTTCTTAAAACTGTGGTTGGGTGCAGGTTTATTGTCTGGTGACCATCTACCACCTTGATCACAATGTCAGGGACAGATCCAGCCATACTGTGGAAGAGAAGTGACACAGAAATGCAGCCGCAATCAAATCAGGTGACACAAGCCAGCAGCGCTAACTGGAGGGGCTGTGACTGGCTTATCCATCCCAAATAAATCTACCCCTGAGTAATCCTTTATTTTATGCCTGGCAGACAGGTCCATGTGCAATAACTTTTTAAAGAATCCTGAGAGTTGGATGATGTTTTGCTGGTTTTATTGTCACCAAACACTTGCTCTCCTGACCCCACTGGCTTCAGGAAGAACTTTTTACTGTGTAAGGTTTTACTCACTTTGAGTATTGGTGGCAGAATCTGATCCAAAAGGATTTAAGTGAACTTTTGGGTTTTCTTAATTTTTAGAGTCATGTTTTTACTGCTTTCCCTTTTAACACTGGGTTTAAATTCAAGTGTCATTTCCAAAGAAACAGCTATGATAATCTGTGGTGAGCTGATTAATAGCACTTACGCAAATTTCAATGACCACAAAGTTGTGAATGTGTCTGTGTGAGTGATCTACTTCCTATAAAGTAAATGAGTCTTCTTTCACGTATTTAATAATACTCAGAATTCTCTTCTCCTCCCCTTCCTCTCTGCATTCACTCTGAAGTCCTCTCTTTCTCTCATTTGTTGTTGTTGTGGCAAAGTTATTTTTTTCTGCGCTATTTCCACTCACCCACAGTTAATCATTTATGGTCTTTTCCACTGCAAACATGCAGAAAACACGTAAAAAGGAAGTCTGTTATCACACAATCAGCAACTCCGATTACAGCTTGATCAGAATTGACATCATTGTGGTTTCATTAGCGATATTAGATAAGTGCAAACTATTTTCGATCCCTTTTTTTTTGTTTTTTGCAATGTCAAAGGAGACACTCACCCTGCCCCAACTGGTTCTGTTTGACAGTGACAGGGCTGCATAAAGGATTCCTTTCACTTACCATCTCAAGGCCATTTTACATGCCAAACAAATCAAATCTACACATCTCTCACCATCTTTATCAACCTGCCCAGGCAAACAGTTGGAAGCATTACCACCTTTGACTTGTTAACTTATTTTTCTCTCTTTACAGCCCAAAGCAACTCTTAAAATGTAGAGGATGTATGTGCAAACAAGTAAGTTTTGCAATATAAGCAATGGGGTAGAGAAATTCTCCCACAGACAAGATCTGACAATGAAGATAATGTTCTCCCCCTGTGTTTCATGTTACATAGTCTACCTAAGTTTAGCAGATTTACTTAAATCAATTTTTGCAGTAAAAACAAAATAAGTACTTATCCTAGGAGATTTTTTATTTTATTCCTAATATTTGTATTTTGTTATTTATGTAGTTACAAAAAATGAATGAGAAAAAGTGCTCTCAAGGGGGGAATCCTGGATCCCTTAGAAAAAATAGCTTTTTGTCTAGGAAAAAGAGCTTTATTAATTTTACAATATCTATTTTTAATTATATAGTGCTTCTTCAACACTGTTAAAAAGAAATGGGCCAGACCCTGGTTGCAAATATACTTCTTCAGATTTCTCTAAGAATTTTTTTTCTGTTGTTGACTTTTGTGATGATCAACACCATCCTGAGTTTCAGTAAGAGCCTGTTTTTCTCTCACGTTTCCCACTAGACTGAATCAGGAACGTACTTTCACAGACTCACAAGAAGCAAGACATTCTTTTCAAGGAGCCTGAGAAAACCCAGAGATCCTGGCAAAGGGAGATGAAACTCCATAATCTGCTTAGAGAAAGGCCTGGGGAAAGTTTTTTAAGGCTTATAGGTACTTAAGTGTACACCTACAGGCATGTTTGGACAGTGAATATAACCATTCAATATCTGATGGCTAAATTAAGCTATTGTTTGCTGTGAGATGGGAAGATCAATCAGGAGATTAAAGATTCTGTGCCTTGACTGGTTTCTCATGTCTCTCCTTGGGTAGTTTCTACTGTCCCTGTCAGAGACAGCATATAAGATTAGACGGAGCAGGTATAAACTACTGTGGTAGCTATTCTGGGCTTGGTCCTCTTGAACTCCAAAGTACGACATCACGAGGAAGGATAGTTGTAGCATTGCAAGATTATACCCTGAAGTCATACTTTAGAGACTCAGAAGACTAATGGATGTTCTTGTACCAAACTGGCTGGGAAGTTGAGTGGGATCCCATGACAGGTGCGATTTAAATATGCAAGTGGTCATGCACTAGGCAGTCAGCCTCATCTGTGCTACTTATATCAGTAATAATTAAACTGTTAAGTGAAGAGACTTTGGAAGGGAAGACAGACTGGATGTAAAGCAGCATTAAGTTTTCACTGTATTATTTGGCATAATATTTACAGTGATATGTATATGTTAAATCTTTTATAGAATCTGTATTCGTTCTATAAAGAAGAGAGGGATGGAAAGTTTCTTTTATCCATAAAAGGAAGGAAAGGAATTTAGAGAAGATGAAACATTGATTCTGGATAAAAATAGAATTTAGTCTCATATGGAAATTATTTAGAGATAGATGAATATTCAGTCTGGCTAGGTAATTGCATGCAGAAAAGCATCTTTCCTCCACATCAGCTCTAAAGCAAACCAACAAAACACAGTCCAGTTTGTCCTGCCTTGACAAGGAGAGAGGACATCTGGAGGTTTCCCATGGGAATATTCTTTTCCTCAAAATGAGGGACTTGAAATACCAGGAAAAGAAGTATAGAATTCAAAGAGCAGAGTGAAACCTACTAAAGGCAAACACTGCAGTCCCCAAAAAAGCACTGGTCAAAGTCAAGATCACAATACCAAGACCCCCGCATGAAGTAAAATGAGCACACTTCTGTACTCCCATTAACTTTACTATCCCAGCTGGATATAACACCTGTGCAGACACTGCATCTCTTCCTTACCCTTATCTTTCCATAATCATCTCCTTTCATTTACCTATAACCTTCTATTCTCATCCAGACACACCTATTCTTTGATCTTCATTCAGGTCTTTCCCCCACTCACATACACTTCTCATTAGCCGAGAGGAGATCCATCTGACAAGGAGAAGGGTTTCTGTCTGCAATGGGAGTTCAGCTGTGTGAAGGAAAGGGCTGGGTCTTTGGAAGAGGAGATTAACATTTTTTTAACAATACAGTAGCTTTGGGAAACAGATACATGTCTGAGTGAGGGAGGAGGCGGGAACAGTTAAGTGAGGAGAGCTACAAAGATATTTTCATACAGGTAAAGATAAACACAGAAAAACCATTGAAGTCTAATTTTGGAAAAACTTCTTAGAAGCCATTCCCGGCTAATTATTCTCCAGAAATAAATGAATAGAATAGTAAATGTTATTAGAATAATTTACTATTCATCAAGAATAAAAAATGAATAGAATAATTCATTATTCCCACATCCTTGTTCTTTGCAAGCTCTGGCAAGCTAACTAGGGCACTAGGAGGAGTGTCTCAGGAAGAACAGGGAAACAATGAACTCAGAACTTGGAAAAGAGGCTTTACTTTCAGGTGAAAAGTTCACATATCTATCAGCATTTTGTAATTGCACTACCGAGATGAACTACTACATTTGAGCCACATGCATCTTGCCATACTGTGTAAAACCTACTTAGCCAGTTATTGCACAGAGCCAAAACTATGGAATAGGACCATGACCTTTTCATACAAGCAATTTTTTTTTTTCAGAAATTTCTTTATTTTCTGGTCATACTTTTGTTGGCACAAACAGGTTAGGCAAACTGATATGGCATTTTTACAGGTTAAAGAAAGCATACTTAATATTGCCTACATCCAGTTCTCTCTTGTCTCCCTGTATTTTATACAGACATATGATACATATATTTTTTATATTCATGTATATATAACACACAAAAATAGTTTCTTCCATCAAATAATGTATAAATCTTTTCTTCTCTCACATGTTCCCTATACACCTTTCTCTGCATCACAGGCCCAGTTATGTCCATAGACCCACCAGGTGCTGTCTCCCAGAGCTCCATTTGCTTCATGCTCCATTTGCTAAGCATGCTACTCTCCACCAGCAGCCAAAGGTCACAACATATCACATCAACTGAATTTGTCTAGGACATCCATGTGCATTATACAGATTCACAGCAGTAATGTTTTTAGGTCTTTCTGTTTAGAAATAGTTTAGTTTTAAGAGTCATGAAGAGGCTTTTGTTAAGGCAAATATTCTGCTATTTACAGATTCAAAGACTTTTGCATCAGTAGACACTGCTTCTGTCAGACTTAGTTAATTTGATAACATCTACATTTGTAGAGTTTTTCAGCAAGTGAAACTAAATTCATTCATATACAGTTTAGCCTAGAAACATTCAGTGAAATATATTTTTCTGATATAGGAATACTTCTTTCATACTAAGCTAATATTGTGTGTTAGAGAAGAGTAAAACAATAAACTGAGAGGTGATCAGCTTAGAGTAGGGCACTAAGCATCCTTATAACCTTGGGTAAGTTAATTAATCTTTCTATGACTCAGCTTCTAAGATGTAAAACGGAAAAAATATCTTTATCTTACAGCCTATCTTCCTTTTCTGCTGTTGGTTAAACCCTTAGTTCAGTGGGTTCAGGGCTATCCCTTAACATGCATCTTGTAAATGGACAGTCTGGAAAGGTTTCTGCAGTCAGCACAGCTCACCTCTGTCCTGGGATGTGTCTGTGTTTTGCAATCTGTTTTAAATAGCAGGTAAGCATTAGCCTCGCTCCATTCTCAAACCTCACTAGACTGTGAGAAGAGACAGATAACAGGCAAGCCTAAAATAAACCATATGCATGGGCAGCTTTAAAAGATGATTCAATTGTATTTATAATATACATTGATCATTTTAAAAAGAAAAAAAGGAGCTGTTGGGACTAAGAGATCAAGCTTACATCATAATTCTGCTGTAACCATATATGTTGGGTGATACTTCAGTGCTCTGCCTTTTGCTGTGTGTCTATTTTCATTACTCTAATGAAATTTTAAACTCAGGGAAAAGTATCATGTCCTCTCCCTAAATTTAATACATAATAGTGATTAAAGGAAAATCTTTAAGATGTGGCATAAACCAAAAATTTTGGACAGTCCTGGCCAAAGCAGGCATCTGATTATTGCAATTGAAAAAGTAGAGACAGCAGAATGATGTGAAGAAAACGTTCAAGAGAATTTCTAAAGCAATATTTCAAATGCATGTGAGAGGGTACAATGTCTTCCCAGTGATTAGGAGATGAGAACTTATTCAAGTACTTTTGGTCCATGTAACTAAGGGTTGTTTCTTACAAAGGTAATTCAAAAATTCTAAAATCTGTAGAAATGTTCATGAAGTTTCCTAACAGAAGAGCTCAGTTTGTCCCAGCTATAAAAATTGTGTCTTTTGAGAGTAGTATGTTAGTTTTTATTTGTTTTTGCAAAGAAACTTGCATACCTAAATTGCAAAATTTTTCCAGTTTTGAGAAATATTCCTATTCTAGACCAGGACAAAAAAGTTTGTTCATTGACATTTTCATGTTGACCTAGAATACAAAAACCATTTCATATTAGTCAAGATACTGTGCTGAAAAGAAAAAGAAAATATAGAAGTTACTCTAAATTAAAGTACCTTTTTACTCTAAAATGCAATTCCTACTTCTGTAATAACTTTGTGTTTTTAAAATATAAATATTCCTAGAAAATTTTTAATCAGTAAAGTTTCTAAGCAGAATATTCTGTAGTTAGTGAATTTTCACCTTTTGGTAAAAACCAAGTTGGGAAACAAATGTAACTGTTTAGCTCATTTCTCTTATATTTCTGCACCTTCTGACCTATCCTTTTTATTCTGTGTTTCACTAAACTTTCTCTTTAATGTTACTGTTTAAAGTAAATTTATAATCTAGTTGATGTTATCCATAATTTTGTCACTACAGGCATATAAATTTCATGATGCTTCCTCTTAGCGGGCAGGAAGGATGAGGAGAAACTTCTCGAAGAATCACTGCTAGTCTTGCCTAATAATTTTTATTACTCACCTAAATACTTGAAAATTGTAGGGAATATAAAATAAAGCCAAAAAAACTAAGGATCATCTCATGGATTTAAGTTAATCTAGATCAATATTCTCTCAGTTAAAGTCAAGAACTCCTGATATGAACTTACTGAAAAACCAACACCAGAAAATATGAGAAAATGAAAGTCTCTCACACTGTCCCTGTGGAAAGACAATCGACAAAAAGAGGCAAGGTATGAAGCGTGCCATAGGTTTGGTATGCTTGCAGGTGCACTCCATACATTCATAAAACCCAGAAAGGCAATTCCCATAATTTTCTTCTTGGAATGATTCTCAAAATATTTGTGGTTAAAAAGTGCTCGCAAACCTTATGAGAGGAAGTGGGAAATTCGAGCTCTGACAGTTGATGGTCAGTCACTACAGACTCAGTATGTTGCACATTGCTCAATGAGTATCTGAAGCTCAGTTCAAAAACCGAGGCTTGGGATTGACTCCTGTACTTGTTAATTCAAGTTCCAGTTAAAAAAAGAAAAGTGACACCTCTTACTCTTTTATGGTTTTGGTTCTGATCATGCAGGGATGAAGTGCACAGTATTTTGTTGTGATTTAAGAAACACATGCCATTTCTACTTTTCTTTCCTCTCCTTTTTCATTTTAATGGAGACATACTTTGCAGTCCTCAAATCTGCAAGCAGTAAAAAATAAGCACTACACCAACTTGTTTATCACAGTTATCAGTGCACTTGTTTGTGTGAGATTTCCTGTGTTAACAGAAGCGAAACATACCATAACGGGTGACAAATATATGTT
This sequence comes from Polioptila caerulea, assembly GCA_013397295.1. NCBI lineage: Eukaryota > Metazoa > Chordata > Aves > Passeriformes > Certhiidae > Polioptila > Polioptila caerulea. The sequence continues at coordinate 3,519,996 of VYXF01010446.1, forward strand.
CTGAAATTTGTGCAGCTGGGATTACTAGTTGTATTTTGTGCAATTTAAGTTACTATGCACTTGGAAAGAAAACATTAAGGAATCCAAATCTAAAGTGAAACAATGTAACTATCAATATAGCCAACTTCTCACCACAACTAATTTAATTAAGGACAAAAGGAACACATTTAGACACCTGCAACTACATGATAAAAATCCATTAGCTTTGAGAAGAGGTCAGAGATGTATTTCAATAACTTCAGAGGAAAATATCTTAAACTTGTAGTTTACCAGCAAAACAAAAAATATGTAAACTAACTACAGGAATTATTTTAATCTGTTGTTTGGGAATCAGGCAGTCTTTTTTCTTCTCTAATATCTCTGTATACTCACCAAAAAATCCAACATATTTCCCACACACATTCCCCCTACATTCCCAAACATTCTCCCTACTAAATGGTTTCAGTAGATATATCGCTTTATGAATGCCATAGGTTTATTTATTTTTAAGTGATTGGAAACTTTTTTCAAGTAAATGAAAGTGCTCATGTCTAAAAATTTTCATGAGGAGAGGTTTACCATCCCACCTGTATTGCTTTCAGTGTGTAGCAGAAGGACACTTTCCACTTGAAAGTCACCTTAATCTAAATGTCAGTAGCCTTCTGTCCAATATGTCACATATTATTTAACAGTGCCTCCACAATATTTTGCCACTTAGCTCTTTGCTTCCATTACCAAATTCCCTTATGATTGTTTCCTTTTAGGTTTAGCTGGGCTTGTTTGATCTACCACATACAAAAAATACTTTCTTAATACAGGCTGAAAAACTGCTGTTAGTCACCTGCACAGCCACCCATGGTTTTTATCTTCAAGGGAGAATTTGGTAGTAAAGTATCCTTCTTACCTGATTACTTCTAACCAAAAACTTCCTAAGTTAAATCAGTGACAGCAAAGTCAAAAGTCATTGAAGGTTTCTTTGCTAAACATCTGTGAAATAAATAAATAAAATTTTCTCAGACTTGAAAAATACCTTAAACCAGATTTTCTATTTTAGACATGAATGCCTCATACATTCTTGCAAATGTGTGATATATGCATGCAAATCAGATCTTTACATCTGCCTACTTCAGGGTGTAGATATTTCTCTATATATGTGCAAATAAGCAAATATCTCTGACTAACACTGAAAAACAAGTAAGCTAAAAAGACATGTATGTCCTTACATCGGAAATGAATAATTTTATATATGTTACAGTCTTTTTACTGGCTAACATTAAAAAATTGATTTGTGGATTTTAACCTAGGACTGAGGATTTATTTGAGAAAATTTCTAAGTCTGCCTTTGTTGTTGGGACTCTGGATCACATGATCAAAGGGGGCATCTTAACTGTCTTGTCCAAGAGAGAATTCAGGTATGTGGTACCAGGCTAAAAATCACCAGCATTAAACAGCAAATAAAAGCAGACTTGTTCTGATCTGTGAATTATATCAAATTATTTTCTGGCTAGAATGATTACCTGAAAAGCCTGAGGAAATACATGTAGCCATATTACATAGGTTTAGTCAGGGTACTCAGAAAATAGAGTTAAATATTTGAGTTTTCAGAATTTTTCTTCATAAAAATTCTGAGAAAAACTATATCCTGAAACAGGAATAGAAAAATCATCTGTACATGACAGGGGCGTGGACAAGTGCATACAAGGCTATGGAATCAGTCTTTCATTTTCTCTGATGATTACTTATACTATTTATATCACCTGGTAATACCAAGTAAATCACTGCCCAACCAAAACCTCATTATAAGATATTTTCAAAAGACAGTTTCTGCTCTCTTTACGATTTTCCCTCCCAGTCAAAATATCATCAAAAAGACTAAGTTCTCCCACCAAATTTTTGAGAAAAAGGAAGAAGATGACTCTCTTTTCCCTTTAAAACAGTGGAAGTCACAAATATTATTTCTGGAGAACTCAGTGGCTTTTCATGCCAAGACAGTCTTTTCCTATTGCTGTCTGCTTCTTCTCTCTTGTTAGTAGTCCCTTAGCCCGGAAGAAATGACAGTGAAAAGGTAATAGAAATTAAAATCAATTTTCAAAACATTTGAATAGTAAAAATAGCATTTGAACAGCAATACAAATAGAAAAATGCTTCTGAGATCTATCTAATTGTGGTAAAGGCTTTTTAAAGAGAAATGGTATGTCTCTGCGCTGTTTCATAATTCACTGTGCCATTATCAATGCCTCTATAGTTTAAATACAATAAAATTTTAGTAGGATTTTGAATACTCCCCAAGTTAACAGGTAAGTCAATTTAATGCCATAAAAATAGATGTAACTCCAGAGGTTTTAAATAGTTTAATCAGGTGTAACAATTTCTTCTAAAGTTCTGTGATATTTTCTATCATGCTGAAAAGCTCTACAGCATAGCCAAATGTGTGGCTACAGGCACCTGCAACAACTGCTTTAATTTCATGTCCCTGTGGCTGAGCAGCAAAGCCATTCTGCACAAGCCAACACAGGTTTGGGAAAATCTACAGAACCTCTGCACTAACAAAAAAACCCTGCTCAGATTTGGCTCTTGTGATTTTACGACAGCAGACCCACATAATTTCTATGGGAAAGGGAATGAACTTTCTGTTTTAGGTAACATTGAGGCAAAAATAGTGCTCTCATGTGTACAGCTGAAAGTTTGCCATTGATTTAATCTAAGTATCTACAAAAAAACATACTTATTAATGCTTTGATTTGGAGAGGAAAACCTTGATCAGTTCACCCTGCTCAGCTGTGATGGAACTACCACAAGCTCCTTTTTCAGCTGCCTGCCTATGCTGATGGGCAATAGAAAAAAAATACTTTTAAACCATTTTTCCATTTACCCTGCAATATGTTTTACAGCAGGCAGGAGTTACCACCAGTGCTGCTCCAGTCCTTAGGCCATAATCATTGTTCAAGGCTCACTAAATACAGATCTGTTTAGGGCTTTTTTTCTCTTTCAAATTTAATGACTGCCTGTTTGTTTTGTATTTTATTGTGCACCCTCCTACATCCCCACCCACTATTTACCCCATGTGGTAACACAGCAGAAAAACAAGGTTTGGTCTTGTCCTGGGAATTTATTTTATCTTATTACTAGTTTGCATTTATTAACTGAGTCCTGGGGGAGATATGACATTGACAATATTTGTGATTTTATTGTAAGTTTCACAATAATTAGCCCTCTTATTTTGGGGAAAAAAAAAAAATTAAAAAAATTTTAAAAGGTTAAAAAAAAAAAAGAGCGAGCTTGGGGATGATAACATCTCAGATTCTGGAGGCTTGGTCTAAAAGAATACACATGCACATTTACACGAAAGCAGATGTATTGCTTTTAAAAATCATGCAACTTTTTAAGCTGATCTCATTACTTAAAAGCCTGACTTGTGATTCTGAAAGCTTGTGTGGCAATATGGGTAGTTTAGCAGAAATTGCCTGGATTTTATTTCCTCCCAATGGTGATAAATTAGAGTAGAAGGATACATGTAGTAAAGTTAATCTGATTCCTTTTAGAAAGCTATTTTTTCCCTATTTTCCTTATAATTCAATGTTTATCCCTGTTCTAATATTTTTTTTTCCTTTTATTTGCAGCCTAAATGAAGGCAGGATGTTAAAGTTAAATATTCCCAAAAACCAAATCCATGAAACAAATTTTACTACTTGCTTTGACTTGCTCCAACTTTCCTATTCTTATTCAAGGTTAGAAAACTCCTGGTTTACTGGACACTAAAACCTCATAATCTATACTGATTTAAAGTTAGCCTCACTTTTAAAACATCATTATACAAAATGGTGGATAGCCATATTTTTACACATACTGTTACCTCTTCAGCTTCATATTTAGAGTTTTTTGCCTTTACTTCAGCATATTGCCTTAATTGCCTTTGATGAAACAATTTCCCAGCTGCAGTTGCTTTGCTTCTTTGAAAAAAAAAAAAAAAGGGGGGGCTTGATTGGCATTTGTAAAGGAAGGTAGATTTCAAAAAATATTTAAAGACTGAAAATGTCTGTTATGTAACTAAAAAAATCTAAAAATGGAAACAGTTTTTAGTTATTAATATGGAATTTTTAGAGCATGAAACAAATGGATCCTATCATGCATGAATCAGTATGAACTACTGAACATACCTTTTTATTCATTGCTGCATAAATATTCTGTGACTGATTATGATTTGTAGTGAATTAAAGAAAAAATATCAAATGGCTATAGAAACAGAAAAAGATACCCTGGCCTACTGGTAAGTCTTATTTGTTTTGCCATTACATTCCCTGATAGCAATAAGATGAGAGCAATAATGATTTATTAGTACTGTGGCTTGGTAAAAAACTACAAGTTTGACAGAACAACTAGAAAATATCATTTATCTCTTCTAAAAGATTTACCCATGTCTGTTTGGATACTATTTACACGCAACTACATTTGTTAGTTTTGTCCTGATAGCTGAAGTAAAAGTAAAAAAGTAAACCTATAAGGATAAGCCCAACACACTCCATACCAGCTGCACAGATCATAAGAGTAGCACATCCACTGAGTATATCCATGGGACCTGCCTATGCCATTCTGCCAGCTTTCTCTTGAGAGCCAACATCAGCCTTAGACATAAGCAAAGTCAAAGTGCCCCAGGGTGAAGGGACCCTGTCTGTATCTGTGCTGCTTGACCCAGGCACGAGTTGCTTCAGACATGCTGATTATTCAACAAGCCTCTCTAGCACCCCTGAGAAATCTCAGGTAGCCCTTGAGTTGTGCCCCACTAGTGAAGCCCTCAGGCTGTTTGCCGTGAGTAATTGTCTGCCTCTCACCATTACCTACCAGCTCTTCTGTTTATCAGGAGAATGTGGGAAGGAAGGAGAGAGCATGAATCCAGACCCCTAGGCTATTAGCCTTCGCCAGTTTCCAAAGAACTGTCTATACCTGTATCTGGCAGCATGCAATAAAACAGCAGAACAAGTACCTGCCCCACAGGCTTAGCCTGCCTGAATCCTTGATTGAACACAATGGCCCTTCCCACTGGAGAGCAGACAACCAACATATCCCACAGTCACCCTCCATCACTCCCTTCCTGAACATTCTCTGGAAGAAAGCTTTGCAACTTGGTCTTAGAACTGCAAAGCCCACCAGACTCCTCAAGGAAGAGATAGAAAGCCCTCATGAAGCTTTATTTGAGGAAAAAAGTGTGAATTTGAGGCAAGATACCAGCAAGAGCACCAAGTCAGAAGATAAGCTGCTGGTTGTGTGAAATTGTGCCAGCATGGCCACTCAGAGATTTAAAAGAGGGAGTGTTAGGAAAGTGGGTTGGATGATACCACTCAAGTATCTCAACTATCAATAACTCTTCTCTGCTCTTCTCTCTGAGCACATCCCCGGCTTTGGATGCCAGTGGGCCTCTTACCGCTTCAGAAGCGACACACGTGAGCACAGCTCCCCTGGGTTGTGGGGAAAGCTGGATGCCAGGCCCAGGCTGGCATCAGGGCCTCACATCTCACACCAGGGGCTTGTGGCTGGCCACCAGCAAGGGAGGAAGTGGCCACCGGCCCAGCCAAGCCTGCTGCTGTGATCCACCATCGGCTCTGCAGACACCTGCGAGGGGAGGTGCTGCCAGGCAGAACAGGGCAGGGTGAGGAGGGTGAGGAGAGCCCACCACCCTCAAGGCCAGGGCACAGGGCCTGTCTGCATGGCTGCCCCTTCTGGCCTCTGGCTGTGTTCGGTCACACACATAGACTGTCCCCACGGACCATCAGGAGAGTTCCCTGGGAGTGGGTGCACAGGCCATCCTGCCCAGCACATGTTGGGGCAATACCAACAGCTGAATGAATTTCCAATGTAAGCAATTTTATGAGGCATCTTTGTGAGCATTTTATGCTTTGAGGGCTGTGAAGCAACCCATCCTGCTCTGTGGGGCAGGTGACAGCATCCTCAGGCAGGAGCTGACCCAGGGAAAGAGAGGAGAGTGCTTCTCCAAAGCACTTCAGCCACACGGCTCTGCAAATGTCCCTCAGGACCACAGAAGACTGAGGGGAAGGACGCCCTGCACCAAGGGCAGCAGGGCAGCCAGACAGCTTGGCATCAATGGGCTGACTGTGGGTTAATCTACACTATACAGAGGTAACCACAGATATGAAGGTATTAAACAAGAAGTGTGGAGGCGTTCATTTTTTGTGAGTATGCACAGACATTGTGAGAAAATATCTTCTCTTTCAATGATGTGTAAAATAGCAACATAGCAGGTACCATAGACCAGTGTACAAAGTTTCCTTATTCTTTTACCCACTGACAACTTTACATATGTAACATAATATGGTGTATGTGCTTGCAAAACATGTATTTACATCATTAGTCATTCACAGAATAATGAATTAATTAACATCAGAACATTTCTGATATCAAGATGAAGCAGTCTTGTTTGTGTTTTATGTTTAAAGGGAAATGCATAGGTCAGAAATTATATTAGTCTCTTAGTTTCACACATAGATTAAAATTTCAATACTTTGTGGTGAAATCTCACTACCTCAAAAGAAAGGGATAGAAATCCCCCTTAACTACTTTCATTTATCTTTTGCTGGTTTTTGATGTTATCCTAATGCTATCTGCAGAGCACCCAGCACCACCACCAAAATTCACACCTTGGACTTTCTATTGTGATTCCTATGTTAAAAAATATAGACGTGGAAGTGGAAGAGGAAAAGATGATGAAGAACAGCAAAAAGGAGTTTTCCACTGGTAGTTCCATGAAACAGTCCCATGAAAAATTATGCCAGGCTAGAAAATATATGTCAACACTTTTCTACCACTGAGAGTGAAAAGAAGCACCCATCATCTATGAACTTCAACTGTAAGAAAAGTATGGCACATACAAAACTCTACAGTGCTCCATGCAAATATTTCTATATTGTGAACCACCCTAGCTGTGACACCATGCCACTGTTTTGGGTTGTTTTGTTTTTTTTTCAAACCTTCTGCAGAGGATTTTCTTTAGTGCAGCATATTAACAGTAGCATTCAATTCTTCTGCTCAGGCTGACCTCTTGGAAATTAATAACTTGAGAAAAATAAAATCCTGCCAAACAAAAAATCTGGTGGTATACTTAATAAAATATAGTAGAACTTTTCTGCAAATCAAAGAAAAGCAATTGCAATTGCTAATGAAACCCAAAATGGAAGACTTTTAGAGTGATAGGCAGGGCAAGCCTAGAAAAGGAAACAGAGAGACAGGAAATGAGTAGAAGTGTTGGTTTCTCTTGGCTTATGATCAGGGTATTTAAAGAAATGTTTTCTTTCCTGAAAGTCAAGAGGAAAAAAAAATACAGAGACAAACTATAGTCAGTTCAGACAAGGCTCCTAGAGCATCATTTCATCTTTAGAGCATCTGAAAGCATATGACAAGTTGGGCTGTTGCTTTCTTGAAATAGCTAGATGAACCCTAGACTTTTCCCTCTACTCAGCTGATATCTCAGCTAGATATGTTTTTCATAAGGACAGCACAGCCCAGTATTTTATGTGTGAATGGTGTGAGCCTTGATACCTGTTTCTAGGTGTATTTAGAGCATTAGTAGTAAGTTAAGTAGGTTAGAAAAAGTAAGCTGAGTTTTGCCTCCCTAAGTGTTTTCTTAATCACATGTTTCTGAAAAAAACTATTTTATTAATTGATTTAAATAAAATCAAGGTTTTAAAATCTCATTGGAAGCTAAGCGTTAAAGACTTTACAAAATTTAATTAAGTGCTCATATGTGGAATTAGTTTGAAAACTTCAAGAGATACATTTTGCTACATATTCTTGTTAGAAATCCATTTTCCAATAAAACACAGATATTCTTATCCTGCATAAAAGATGATACTGCCTAATATTGTCTTTTCATTTAGATTCCATGTATTTATCTTACATTTCAAATTCTAACCTGAATTCATGAATACTATAAAGAAAAAAAAGATTTATAAATTTCCCTGAATCAGCTTTTTCACTGTTCCCAAGTAGATGCATTGTATTCATCATCACTTCAAATTATTACTGCTTGTTTGGTTATGTTCATTAAGGGTATTTGGTCTCATACCTTTGTCTATCTAGACACCTAGAATTATATACTTTTTTCAGACTCAAGGGATACATGCTATGTGCCTCTTTGACTGGAGTTCAGTAATCTCCTGAAGTTCCCAGTTCTGATTTCCCCATCTTTATTCCAACCATTAATCTTGCTCTTAGTCTTGATAGTTAAAGTCATTACCTAACTTAAAGCACTTCTTACATTATTGGAGCCAAATCTAAGTGATGTGGTGTCTTTAACACCAATTCCTGACCTTACAACCCACCTTTCCTTTCCCTGCTCTGTATATCCTGAAGAACTATTTTTGCCTAAAGATTCTGCCTTTGAGGCAGATAAAGATCCAAACAACCGCAGAAAGCTTTGTAATGCATGCCAACACCTTGAACTACACTCAGGAACTAATTAGCAGTTGATGTAGTAACAAGTCAAGAAGCTGTTAATTCACACTAAAAAAAAAAGTCAAGTTTACTTGAGTAATTCATTGTCAACACACTCATTTAGACAGATGTTTAAAACTGGCACACATACATGGCACATATGTACACACATCTGTCATGGGCTGTATATATACACACGCTGAAATTTACAGGTGATACTATCTCACTAAAGTACAACAATGTACAATTTTTTGAGTAGGACTGTCCCTGGTTTAAGAAAGCAGCACATTCTTTACAGGGAAAGATGTACAGGCATGGGATCCAGTCATTGATAGGATCCTGGATGGATGACTGTCTGTAGGTAGTTGAGGAACACACCTGCTGAAGGTCAAAATTCCAGTCTTTATTCCCAGCAACCAAAGGGAGTCAGTCTTCCCTCACCTCTTTGAGAAGAGATCCTCTCCATAAGCAGTGCATGCCAAATGATATGGAGATAATACACAACAGGACTTACTGCATTAGAATAAAAAATGGAGATTGGTCATGTGTTCTCATGACTCTCCTAGTAGGTTATGCAGGTTCACTGTGCTGCAGTGTTTCACTTATACCATTTTTGCTGGTTATAATTTTATCTAGAACACAGGAATGTCTTTGATAGGTCTCAGGCACAGTAGCTGGTCACCCCACGTTGTTCTGCTCTGCTGCCATGCTCCCTGCTGCTTCAAAGGCCCTGGGAGTGTCTGTGTACAGCGCTCCAATTTCCATTCAGAAATTAGTGCAGTTGCATGGCTTAGGATCAAGACAGATGTTTCCCATGGTTCTTTTTATTTCAGCTGTGCTAGCACCATTTTCAAAGAGTAGTTGAGTAACATGGACAGAACACCAGTGAATGTCACATTGTCCCGAAATAGATATAAACAAGTTGCCACCGGCAAAAACATAGCCATGTGATGATGGCCTATGCCTCAGGACACTGAGGGTTTACAAGATCACTGAAAACACATTCCTTCCCCAACATTTTTCATATATTGCTTTCAGACCCAGCCAGCAAAATCTGTCTAGTAATCAGGTAATCAGTCACAGATATTTAGGATGTCAGAAGCCAATTTTCTAGAACTGCGCTGGGTTTCTCCTGGAGTGGTACTGACAGAAATCTATGTATGAGTTCCCCTCTGCATGAAGAATCACATGGAAAGCTCTCAAGAAATGTTTTGCTACTTAGCAGTATGTAGTCTGCTGCTTTTTTTGCTGAGGGCAGATAAATCACCACATTTTTTGAGTGGCAATGAGCACAATTCTGAATACTGTGTTCCTCCATCATAAAATCCAGCACAGATGGAGTTAGGAAAGTGTTCACGTAGTTAGGGTTACACAGTTATGCTGTAACCACTGTTCCAACACAGACTTGTTAACTCCATCCCTGAAATTCAGATACATGGAGTCGATGATTTATGGTATTGCAAGACTTGATTAATCAGTACTAGTTTACTATTCATATGGACGTTCTAAAAAAGTAAAATATCCAATTTTTTTATTTGAGGAATGGAATAAAATTTCTGCTGTGATGGCATTAACAATAAGGCATTCTTCTTTACCCCAGTCACCCTGAAGATCTCAATTATCTTTTGTAACCTTGGCTCATGTAGCCTTTACTGGACACTTGCACAATGACACATAAGAACATCTGTATCAGAGCAAACACCCTATTTCTAACTAGTCTGTGTTCAGATATTCTGGAAAGTGTTTAAGAACAAGACAAAGCTGCCATACTAGTTCCTCTCCCAGCGCAGAAATATCTTAATGCTAGAAAAATGTCAGTGAGGACTTATTTGATGCATTTGTCCAGTTGTATTATGAATTAGTGAAATATTTTAATATCCACAATGTCCTGGGCCAAGGAGCTGTACAATTTAAACACACACTATTCGAAAAAGTATCACCTCTTGGTTTGATTTCAATTTGTTATCTGCACAGGAATAAGGATCTTTACAACCCATTATGTGGGATTAAAATTGTGCATTTGAAAGATTTAGAATAGGAGAAAGATACTGAAGCTAGAAGTGGAAAGGAAGCACTTTTCTGTTGTGATATGAATTTTCTTTTCTTTTGATTGCTATGATAGGACAAAGGAAAACTGGTTTTGCATAGGATGGAACAATAAATCAACATCTGTTTCCCTTCAAGGCTTTACTTGGCATATTATAGTCTAGCTGGAGAACTACCTGGTACAGGATTTACATATGGCACATATGATACAATTTCAGGCATGACCATTGTACACTGGGATCATATAAGGACCCCATCTCAGCTCTAGTGTTTAGACAAGGTGATGTGTTACAAGTGTTAGAACATTGCCAGGGCTGTATAGGACACCCAAATAAGCACAGAGCTGACCCCAGCACCCAGCACCATCGTGTGGAATAACCTGGGAGGGTTTGGACACCTCTTAGCTGCTCTATGAGGACCATATAGCCCTTCACACTTTGCAGCAGGCCAGTCTAGACCACATCTCAGTAAACATATTTTCAAACTTTAGTATCTTGCATTAAATTGCCATAAAATTTGCAACAAACAAGCATTCGTTGTAATGAGAAAGTGTTTTAATATGTGAGGACTGAAGCTAAGTTGCCACAAATATGAAGTTTACAGTGCTTGCCACAAACACAAATCGTGGCACAATACAAACACAAATACAAACACAGTAGTGGCTATTGCAAACGAAAACTTATTTTGTCACCATTGAGAACCTGACACATAGATGTTTTGTAAAAACCAGTAGGTAGGTCTGTGGCTTTCATCCTTACTAGAGAATTATTCCTGTTCTACTCCAAAAATTTTTAAATCAAAAGCAATATACGTAGAAGGGCATATTTGTCTGTATGGCTACCTGTGTACTGGGTCAATACAAAATTCTTCTTGTATATGTTAGCATCATTTGTTTCTTTTGTTGATACAATGATTTTTTTATTGTTGCTGTCAGTAGCAAGGGTGATAATGGATTTGTTATTCATGGAATTATCTATCTATGACTGGGAAGCAGACCTTACTGTAGCACTAGTATTTCTATAATATATCTGTAATTATGCATTCAGGAAATTTGACAGCAAAATGTCAAAACAAAAGCAGATTTGCTCTGTTGAAGGTGCTTGAAGACAAACAGCGTTACATCAGAAGCTTGTATCTGGTTCAGACAGGCTATTTACTGAAACAAAAAAAATAGCCCTTTGAATTACTTTCAGCCTTCCATGCCTCATGTTAAAAGGCTACTGTTGTGCCCTGTCACTTACTTATCAGCAGCACAGGGGGCAAAGATGAACAGGAGTCACAAAACGAGTAAGAGAAAATGATCACTTCAGAGGAATGACTTCCTGTAGCTTTGAAAAGTGAGGGTTTCCTTCAGTAGCATTTAGTAGTTATGGCTGAGTACCTCTCTTACTTTACAGGCATTTCTAACATCCATGTGAGGCATTATTGATTTTCACACAAGGCAATGCCTGCCTCCTTGTTGGAGTGCTCAGAGGAGGTTGTACCAAGCTCCAAAAAGAAGCAGTGATAAATTCCTTCATTCCATATGAAGGGCAATATATTCTTTTCCCTTACCCTCCAGTATCTACAGTCTGACAGATTCATATGGTGGTGTCTATGAATCACTGAACAGGCAGTGGGAGTTAATTCTATGAAAAAAATTAGAAAGTGTTACATTTCAGACTATGGTTGAAAGGGGAATTTAATTGTCTACCTGAGAGGAAGTTAAAACCAAAATAGTTTTGCTCATCAAAAGAAGGTAGGCTCACTTCATTTATTTTTCCAAAATACATTATTTCATTGCTGTTATTTCCAATGACTGCAGCAAAATTGCAATCAGCACAAACATCAGGCTAAATCTTTTTGCTCAAATCTTTTACATAAGTGGTAAGAAAAGACTGAAGAGGAAATCAGGGTTTCTTGCTACAGACATAGGTGTGACTTCTGTACCTGCATTGAAGGTTTCCAGCAGACCCATATGTAGAGAGGCATCTGAGCATTCAGTCTGGAAAATCTATGGTGGCTGTCACACAACACTCTCCCTCTTCACCTTCTTAATTCTTATTTTGCTTTTGACAGTTGGTAAGTCATCTTTTTAATGGCTCACCACAGTTTTAATGCACAACTTCAGACCAAATTGTTTGAAACCATGACTTAATTCATGGAATCTATTAAAAAATGTGTTGACAGCCTTCATTCCAGGAAGAAAATGTTAATTACTTGTATCACAGTAGCACTCAAGATTCAGGCCATATTGCCCTAGATTATAGATATGCATAGTTCTTGTATCTGTTTTTTTGCTCAAAATGAAATTGACTGATGTGAAATATTGCCACAATTATTTTGCACAATACAGAGCTAGCTGTTATTATTGTATTTGTGAGGAATGGTGACAAAGGCATGTTAAGTGAACCGCTTAAGGTTGCAAAGAGGTCTATGGCAGACCAAACAAAATCGCTTACTCACTTTCTCTGGCACAATAGGAAAGAATCACCTTTCCAGAGGACATAATGTCCATATGATATTAAAGAAAGTAAATGATGGAGAAAAAGGACTTTTAACAGGCATTTCCTACAGGATGCTTTTTACTCTGAAACTCAATTTTGAGGTATCCTTGGGTTTGGGTCTCAGAAAAAAGTACTCTACAATTCCAACAGACCCAAAATGCTTCCAGCTGGGCTTTTAAAATCTGGGCCACCCAGATCAGTGGCCGTTTGTGAACATTTGCTCTTACAACTGTGATTTGACCTATATAAGAGAGTAATTCAGAAAATGTCTGGAGTCTTATTTTGTTCAACAGATCTGTAACTGATATGGGCTAATGAAATATCATTCACCATAGTTCCTAGCCAGATTCACAACAACTTCTTGGTCCATCTGTTCACTGAAGACACAGCATTTTACATATCTCTTTGTACCCATATTTGTAAAGTCTGTATTTAACTTACTTAAATATATTTATGATCCTTTTTCCATCAGAAATACGGAAATGAGTGCATTCAAGAAATAAAAAATAATATAAGTTGGATACAACAAAAACATAAATCCCCCACTTTGAAAAAAAACCAACCAAAACCAAAAAAAAAATGAAAATCAACATGATTGAATCTTTACTGTATAATCTTTTCCTATTCAAAAATACATATTTATGTGAATTCAATTCAGGGTTGCTCTTCCACCAATAAAGAACTACACATAGTTAAATTGAATAGCACATGAATAACAAATAGGCTAAATATTGATCATTCAAAATACTCACTAAGTACTTAGAAATTTTAACTACTTTGAAAGAATGACAACTTTGTCTGCTAATGACATCTTCAGTAAAAGGAAAATGAAATTAATAGGTAAGGATTTTATGCAACTTCTCTGGATGGTTATTACTACGATTTTGCATATATATTTTTCTTGTAGATACTAGTTACATTTTGGAAAAATTATCATATTTTTTAAATAAACTTTTCACTCATTCAATAGAATTTCTGATTATCAAGTTGTGTTTCTTTGTTTATAAGGTATAGTTAAAGGCAAGGGCTCTTTAAACTAATTTTTTTCCCCAACAATACCATTTAGTATATATGTAAATGAAGCCATAGCATTTAATAAAATGTGCCAGGTCATAAACACTGAAGACTTTCATTGGTTGAAAGGCTCTTCATGAAAGCGTTTAGTTTGTCTTCAGCACGGTGGCTGTTTTCTTTTATTGTCTTAACTGCCAGGAAATGAAGCCTGATTATAAAAGACTGATGGAAAAAAAAAGTTAAAGGAGCCCACATTTCATCTATGAATTTTTAAAGAGAGTTATGCACAGGTAACTCTTATAAAGACTGGCTAGGTATAAACAAAAGAATATGTAAATATATTTATTTGTAATTTAAAAAATTGAATCCCCAAAGTTATAGTGTCCCATTGATACACTTTTCTTTCTTTTTTGAGTAAAAAGCTGTTGGTGAAAAGGGGTTAAATACAGTTTCTAAATGAAAAAGGGTTTTATTGTGTCAAGTGTCAGGAAGTGAGTAGAGGTGCAAAGGAAAGAGAGATCGAGAGAATAAGATCGTTAGAGCTGATACCATGAAGTGTAACATAAATTCAGAGATGACAGGGCAGGTGAGGTCTTTGAAATGCAGCCATCACAATAATGTCACCTACAGCTGAGAATCCACAGAAGAAAAAGAAAGGAGAAGGAGAAAAAAAATTCAGGGGGAAAAAAAGAGAAGAAAAAGCATAACCGCAATCCAAATGTGATCTAAATACAGAGCAACAGACTTTACTACTGAGCAACAGACTTTACTATGTGGAAGCTACTGAAAGGATTTTAAATTAAAAAAACCCAAACTAGTAAGCATTAAGTAAAATAGTCATAATATCATGCAGACCTTTCATAGGAAGTATGTCATCTCTCCTTAGCAAGTAAGTTGCTTGCAGTGCCAGATTCTGTCTTATAGAATCAAATTAGACCCATAAATTGCATGAACATTTGGCCCTACACATATTGTTACTTTGACTATTCCTTTTATCTTGTCAGATACCACAAAATTTGACAACTTTATTTGTACCCACTGATAAATTCTTTAGTAGTGCACATAAGTGTACATATTTGCCCCAATAGAGAATGTTAACTTATGCCAGACATACTTTTGTTTCCATGTGAAGCTTTTTCATAGCTATCCAAGGAAATGATGTCAGGAAATTTTCCTTCTATTATTTTCTTCTAGTGCCACAGAATTTAAACTCATGGGCAACATGTTGCTCTGAACTCTCTGAGCTATGCTCATCCCATTGGTTTTGCCTGTGGGCAAAATCCTGCAGTCAGGATTACTGAGGGATCATTGGGAAGGGAATAGGAGTGTTACTCACATAAGGCTAAAAGCCCCTCATCTGGTTTATTATAGAAGGTGAGCCAAGTTTTCAGGTGGTATAAATTGATGTAGCTCCACTGCAATGGAACAGAATTAGCATGTTTCAGCCAAGGAAGTGGTGTTACGTGTCCCACACATTCATGCTATAGCACAGATGTTTGTTATGCCAGGAAAGAGAGTTGATGCTACAGCAACCTTGTCAATTAAAAAAAAAAAAAAAAAGAAAAAAGAATCTTATAGAAGAGCTAATGCTGTTAGTTAGGATTCCTTCAGTCCAAATGTTGTATCTAGTTATGATCAGAGAACATACAACAAACCATATTTCATCAAAGACCGAAATTTACAGGGCTCATACAAGATTTATTCCTGTTTACATTACATGTCAGATTCCTAGCAATTTCTTTTGCTGTGACTGTACTAGGAGCTACCTTGCATCTTATGAAATCTATTTAAGTTTCAGAAGTTGGAAGAGGACTATGAACTTTTCAGGAAAAGGATTAGAAAGAAAAGCACTAGAAGTCAGAGAAAAAAACGCACACTATCTAGAATAACAGCAAGCATGTCAGACTAGTAAAAAAAAAGAAGCAAGGCACACTGACAAACTCAATAAGGAAAAAAAAAAAAGACTTTTCAAATTCAAACATCTGTGTGTTACCAAGCATTCTAAAAGTAAAAGAGTTTTAAAAGTTTGCCAGAATAGGAAGTTACCTGACAAGCTTCCATGATTTAGGTGACTTTTGCTTGAATGAGAAAGTCAACATGAGACAATAATATTAGCATTTAACTTGCCATATGTAAGTGATTATTTCAGTATCATCTACTTACCTATAGCTTACCTAGAATGGAAAACAAGGGCAAAGAGGTAAAATAAGTTTAAAAAATACAGACATTGTATAAAATAGATAATTTCTACCTAACTGAATGTTTTTTAAAAGATATGATGAATGTAAGAGTCTGTTAAATTATACTATGAGAACAAACCAAAGTTGACTACTACAGGAGATGTTGGTATAAGGCTGCAAGCAGATCAGTGCAGTAATTTCTAGTTTGTTTTCACAGATGACAACTAGTGACAAAGTATCCTAATTTGAAGAAGTTATATAACAACCCCCTTTGTCCTGAAATCTAAGCACTCTAATGAATCAGTTGGCCATGTAACATGTTTTCAAAGAGATTTTTAAAGCAGATATATGAACTGAGGATATTTTAGACCTTCTCTCTACCCAATACTCACCCAATATTTGTGATATAGTCATTTTCACAGCTATCAACAGATAAACTTGACAGCTTTGAGCAGGAGATCTGGACTAAGTGAAGTGATCTGTGGAAGTCTCTTCCAGCCTCAAATATCCAGTAATTATGTGATCTTTTCAAAGGAATAGCTGTCTTCTTTTTAGTATGCCCCATTTCAAGCAAAGGTTCAACTCAGATTTAAATGGTCTAAACTCCGCTTTTGCTCTTATATGCACTGGGTTTTTTTGACAGTGAGATGTCTTTGACAACATGGAGTTACCTCGTGAGCTTTTTATTTCTGTGGTACTTGCACTACTGCATTTGACTTGGCAGGGGGAAATCTCAGATTAACTGGGGGTGATTCTTGGTTTTGAAATCCACACCCTGATCCTTTTATTTCTGTTGTTTTAAACTTTATTTCTATTGTTTTAAACTTTATTTCTATTGTATTCAATTTCTACCTTCATTCTTACTTGTATGCTGCCATTTTTATTCTCTATGACTTATGTAGTAAATAACACTATTTCCATGCTGTATTCCCTTTTCCTTGGCCAAGAGAATGTTTGATAAATTTGCACGTAACTTCTCAAATTCTAGTAGAACAAAGCAAAAAAGGTTCTCAGTCTTCCTTAATTGTCCAGATGTGCTATGCACAGATTTAACACCAGACTGGACCTTTTCTACTTACCTTTCTTATTGCAGCTTTTTCTAATGTACAGATTTTAGATCTGGCGTATGGCAGGAGTGGGCACATTGGTTCTCTAGTGGCAAGGGACTACTAAGTAATAATAGAGCATGTTAGATAACATATGTGTATACAGGGGAAGCAAAGGCTTGATCCCAGATAAAAAGGATAACAAGGCGACTTGGTTTAAGAGGTTTTATTTCATAGACTGGACTTGATGCAGGATATAAAGCACGTCTCACAGCAAAGAGGAACAACCTGATGTAAGAGATGTGCCCTCAGTACCCAGGCCTCTGAGTACAACTGCCTTCTGTGGACCCGTGTGAAAAGAAGCTCAGCAGAAAGATAATACAGCTCTTGCAGTTTCACGATTTCTCACCAGAATTGAGCAATAATGTTAATTTCCTAGTGTCCACTGAGGTCATCACCCGCCTGCCCCTCTCCATGACTTCATTTGTACCAAATCTCAGCTAAATCAGAGAGCATTCTTATGCAGCCCAGAGAGGCTCATGGAGCTGGATGTCATGTGCACAATAGCCATTCTCAGCTATCTGCAAGCACATTTTCCTCTTTACAAAGGTGCTGGAAACTGCAGTGCTAGGTACCAGCGACAGGCATCAGCTTGAATAATGCAAGATAAAGCAAGGGATATTCACAGAATTAGTTAAATATTTTCAGTAATGACAGAAATGTATAAAATAGGGAAGGAGGAAGAAATAGAATCCTCCAGAGTGTTTTATAACTTGACTAAAGGTATCATGGATAGCAGGGACTTTACAGGCTGTCAGCATTAACATTAGCAGTTTTTAACCATGACCTGAGCTCTGACAAGCTGTTTCCACACTGTCAGTCTCTCTGCTTGAGCTGGCAAGTCATATATACTAAAACTGTCCAGACTTTATCTGTGCAGTTACTTAAAAAGCCTATCTAGTGCGTTTGCCTGTCCCACCAGTACAAAGAGAGCCTGGAAAAGTCTGAGTGACCTGCTAATCTGAGCAATCTTATTGGATAGTTAAAAACAAAATATCAACATGCATCGTCAGGTTGGCTTGAGACTCCTCACTGCCTATGTCAGCAGATTTTTTTTTTAGAAAATACCTCACTGCTCTTTAGTGCAATCATTGAGTAAAACACTATTTATTAAAGGGATAAATAAAAGGAATTTCCCCACTTAACCATTAAAATGTGAAATTAAAAAAAAATTTAACAATTTAAAGGTATGTATGTTTCTAAATTTAAGTACCATCAGGCATTTTTACTGTGCCTGTGAATTCAGTAGCACTTTTTGAATATTAGCTCTGGCCATGATACTAGAAGGAGATCTGAGCGAGTTACAGCACGGCAATCTTACCACTTTCCCAATCAGGACAGAGGACTAGACAATGGGGAGCTCAATCCTTTTCAATCTAGATCCAGCACATAATGCTTAAATACTTCTACAGATCTTGAAATCGCTCTGTTTTGCCAGTTTATCCCTGAGTAAACTAATTCCTTCCTTCTTTAACCCCAAGAGATCCTAGAATAAGAAATCTGCAAACTAAATGAATCTGTGAGTGTAAACTTGATGCTAAGAATGACATATATGAACTTCTATATGTGAGGCACAGGAACTGGTTGCCTGGAGAAGTTGTGGATGCCCCAGCCCTGGAAATCACAGAATCACAGAATGACTAGGTTGGAAGAGACCTCCAAGATCATCGAGTCCAGCCCATGCCCTAACACTTCAATGGCAATGAGTGCCACATCCAGTCTTTTTTTAAACACATCCAGGGATGGTGACTCCACCACCACCCCAGGCAAAGTATTCCAGTACTTGATCACTCCTTCTGTGAAAAACTTTCTCCTGATATCCAGCCTATGTTTCCCTTGGTGTAGCTTGAGACTGTGCCCTATGGTTCTGTCAAGGCCAGGCTGGATGTGGCTTTGAACAAGGCGGCCTAATGGAAGGTGTCCATGTCCACAGCAGGGGGATAACTTGATCATCTTTAAGGTCCTTTCCTGCCCAAAACATTCCATGATTCTATGATTACAACATACATAGACAGATTAGTAGAAAGAAAACTTTGGAGGACAGAATTTTATAAGCAGAAATAATATGTAGTAAAGTCACAATGTTCTTTAATCAAATGCTTTAAGCAAAACTTGCTTTCTAGGAGACTTTATAAATAGAAAACAATTCCTCTCTCATGTAGTGGCTTTACATTAAGTCTCCACTACAGAAAACAAGCAAACAAACAAACAAACCCCCACAATGATAAAAAAGAAGCAGGAGATTATAGCAAGCAAAAGTTTTGTAAATGTATATTGAGGGGAATGCGTGCATTTGTAAGATTTTGTCGTCTCTTATAGAGAGAGGTTTATATAGGTTTAGAGACTTTTATTTTGAGGTCTGGAGATCTTTATCTCCCCAAATATACTCACAAGAAGAAAATGTCAGGTAATTCTCACTGTTAATAAAATTCTGAATATTAGGTTAACTGCACAACAAGTCCCTTCCTCTGCAGTCTTGGTGTGGGAATGTGAGGTCACAGCTGTTATGGTAGTATATATTTCCATAGGTTTTGTAGAGACAAAATATATTTCACTTTGTATACTTCCTGTCCTGGCAATACAAGTCCTAGCCAGTCTCACAATGGAAGAGTTGGAAGTTATCTTTTGAGCTTTGATGAAGCAACAACCCTGGAATTGTTGTCTAAGTTCTAAGGCTCTTTTGCTACAATTCCCAGTCTGTCTGAGGAAATCTTAAATAAAAGACAAATAAATTGCTAATGATATTTCAATTACAGGTAAATATAAAAGGGCAGGATCTAATCCTCCACCTATACACACTTGAATGATCCTTATTGAATTTAACTGAAGAGATGGATTCAGTGTGATTTTTTAAATTAAAAAAGGTTTCTCTCATTCTTGTTTCAACAACGTTAGTGAGCGATGAATTTGAAAGTGATTTACTTCCTCTCATATCCAGTGGATTCATGACATTATGGGGGTTTTTTTGTTTGTTTTATTTTGTCCAATTGGTCAATGAGCACCATCAGAACCTAAGCTCACATCTTTTAACAGACTTCGTATTCTGAGACACAAGTTGCCAACAGTTTTCATATCTGAATTTCCTGTGTAAGACAGGTAAACTCTTGTTATTATAATATGAAAACATTGTCTCAAGTGTAATGCTTTGAACACAATTTTGAAAATATAAATTAAAATTATTGTAGAATTGCCAAATTACAAACCATGAATTGTTATCTAATAGAAAAGTGACATCAGATCTAAAATTTCACCAGACCTAAAAGCACTAGCCCAAAATATTGAATCTTGATTTTTAGTTCCTAAATCTAAATAGAAGTTAGTGAGGAACTAGATTTGTCTGTGGACTGGAGGGCTACATCAAATCATCCATGAAGCAAAACATCCTGAAATGCAATTCTGCAGACTTCGGGGTTCCCTCTTAATTTGAAAATCTAATGTTGAATTCCATATGTAAGTACAGTGGAATGCAACAGAAATGAAGCATTTAAAGCAACAATACAGAAATGGGCTAGAGCATGTATTCAGACTCATCTCGAAGCACATTCTTAGGTATGTTCCTCTGAAAGGCAAGTTACTAATTATGGTAAAAGTCTTCCTGTCTTCAGCCACTCAAATGGCAGAGCAACCAATTTATAAATAACTAAGCCCCTGTCTCTTCCCATGGAGATTTATTAGCAGGGGAAGGTAGGACACGCAAGGTTTGTTTTTGTTTGGGTTTTTTATGCTTTGTGTAGTTTATGTGTAAATCTAGTCAGATCAAGAAGCAACTTTTAAATTAGTTTTAGTCTGCTTTTAATTACCTCTTTTTTTTTTTCTCCCTAGGATTACATTTGTATGTTTAACTTCTTACAGTGTACCCTCAAGGAAAAGAAAAGCTAGTGACCTTGAAAGGAAACCATTGAAGGGGGAAAGGTTTTGGATCCTACAGTTCCTTCTTGGGGTCATTCCAGAGTCAGTAAAAAGATCCCTTTTGCGAGTGGGCTGTTCAGCTATCAGACTGCTGTGAGGCAGCAAAGCCAAAAGATCACAGACAAAACAGCAGCTGATGCTGGAACTGGTCACAGCAAACTCTGCACAGGGGAGGTCATGGTTCTGAAAAGTGTCAACTGGCAAACCCTTTGAAATCTGTACTTGCTGCTTTTCAACAAATTTCTTCCCAAAATGTCCTTTTCCTGAGGTAAGGGGACAAGCAAAATTCATATATGAGGCCAACCTCATCAACTTGTAAATAAAATAGCAGCAACAGGCCAGAAAACTTCTGTACCCTGAATATTGCTTTTCAAGTGAAGGACAGTAATAAGCTGAAAAATGCAAGGTTGCCGAGCTGTTCTTTAACATTTCTGAATTTATTTATAGGGAAGCAGAGTGTGTTCTATATCCCAGCAGTGGCTTATATTAATGAGAGTTCCTCTAATCTTTTCCATGCTGGAAATAAGGTGTTAATAGTTCTAAAATGAAATAGTACCTAAAACATAACTCAGTCATTTTCTTCATAGTTCAAAGTTATTTGCATAAGATATATCACCCTTTGCAAATATTTACTTTGCTATAGCCAAAGACACTGCAAATTATATGTGATGGGTTTGAACTCCTGTCTTTCACACTTGTCTTTGAGTCTATGTCTTTCACTCTCTCTTGCTGAGTTCCAGAAAGATGAAGAGAAAAAATAATTTCTTTCTCAAATAAGATCCAACCTGGACTTCAAAGTGAAAGACCTGAATTCTACCAATAAAATTTGATTACAGTCTGATTAAAAAGATGGGGGGGAGGGTTAGAAGGAGCTGTATTCATGGGCTCATTACAGGCACAAAAAGGGGATGCTCACACACACCATAGAGAATTTAAAAGATTTATTTATGATGTATTACTGTAATTTTTAATTTAGACATGCAAATTTTTTAATTTGCACTGACTGCTTTGCCTTAATGGTTTTGATTAATACTTGGAGGTAGTGTTTGTGAAAGAGATTTATACTGTGATTCATCTGCAAAATAATCAAATCATTACCAGCTAATGACAAAGCTGTGAAAAATGATATGGATATTGTGTAACTCACAGCCATTGCAGCGCACGTGAAGGTGCCCAGTTCTTTCAGTAAATGTGGACTTGTGTTAATAACTGCTCTGAAGTTTGCCCTAGGTCCCTCCTAATTTGGTAACAAAAAACATTGATCTTAATAAAGCTGCCTGATAAAAGTAGCAGTGGTTAACATCTCTGAACTTTACATTCAATGGACATGCTGAGGTTGGAGATACTTCTTCTTTTAACCCAGAAAGGAAACCCCACAGAAATTTCTAGCTTACTTTCTATCTTACTTCAGTCCTCTCAAACCATAAGGTCTTGTCATAGAGAGGAGAGTCAGCAACAAAAAGAACAGGTAACGTCTGTGGCTTTCATTACTAACAAATAACAGTAAAAATAATTGCCTGTTGGTTTCTAAGCATTTTGCAACTAGAAGTTTCTTGCATCCTATCATGGAATTCTTACTTCACCTTTTTTTATCCTTTTCTAGGAAATATTCTACTGTAAGACTAGTGAAATAATCATTTGATTGCTAATATATGATATTTTTTGCAACATGAGTGTATGGTCAAGGACATACATGCATAAACATGCATGCATGAAAAGTCCAAAGTCTTAGAGCCGTCTCTGGATGAAGAGAAGATAATTGCAAAATAACCTCATAAAACTAGCTACCAAGATATTCTTTTGCTTGAGTTCAAGCTTTCTATGGACTTATAGCAGAATTTCCTTTCGCCTTTTTTTTTTTTTTTTAAAGACTTTTCGGAAGAGCAGATAAATCAGAACTTTCTGCTGAAAAACAGGAAGAAAACAGGAAGAGAAACTAGTTGCTTACCAGCCTGTGAATTTATACCTCTAAACCAATCTAGATCAAAGATATAAACTAGAGTGGAGATATTAAAAACAGTAAAGCTATATGACTTTAAACCAGCTGCTAATCTGGTCCCATTGGTTCCATCAATCTAAAGATGCAGCCTCACTTCAGGTCTTAAATTCACTTTAACTGCACATTGCTGCCTCTCTCCTTTCCCTTGCCAAAGCATACCTTACTGATATTTCACTTGTATCCAGTGCTGATTCAGTTCAGCTCACTGATCTGACAGAAGACTAACAAAAAAATACAGTTAATTTATTGATATGACTCACTCTTCAGCTGTGGCATTGCTATGGTTGAGTTAAGGAAAGTATGGGAAGCTGGGGAGTGTGTGTTTGTGTGTGTGTGTGCAGCAGCTTGCCCTTTGGACAACAACCTTATTGTCAAGTCAAGTGAGGCAATAAAATCCCCTTTTGTTACTCCATGGTGCAATTGGAGTTCTCAAGCCAAATGAAAGTCCCACAGAATACATCATTTTCTAAGCAGAGACACTGTCAGATCTCTTCATGATCATAAATCTGTTCTTTGATTTTTCTTACTGCATGACTCATATTCTGTCTTTCCACAACAGCCTCTAAAATTTCAACAGCCTACTTATGGATTAACAGTAACATCTTTTCTTCTGCCAAATCATCCTATAAAAGTGCTTGGTTGTCTGATAGAGTGATTCAGCCATTATCACTTGAGTAATCAAAACCTAGCCAACTCCCTGCCTTGGAGGGACACCAGTCTGGTGTACACACTCAGTTTTTCAACTCCATGACTCTAGATCTATGTTCCCTTTTCTGATCACAAATTTTAAGTGCCTGAGTTTACATACCATCTTAGATGACTCACAGGTGAGCAAACTCAAGCCTGACCTACAACCTGCCAAATAAATTCTTCCTTCATGAGCAGAGTTCAAAACAAAGTCAGTCCTGGACCACAGCTGACTTTCTCCATCTGAAGAAACAGTCTAGACAGTGAGCCAAATTCTAACAGTGAGCAGCCAGGAATGTTGAGCTTAGATGTGTGCTTTAATCTAAATTAATGAAACAGAAGGTCTGTGAGTACCTAAATCCTGTCTGTTGAACTAGAACTATGTCACATTCAAGATCACTTCTCTCTAAAGTACTCTCAACTGTGAGCAGCAAGTCTGTCCACTTTACTGCAGAGCTCAAGACTTCACTGCACACTCTTCTTTCCTCAATGCCCTTTCCTCAGTCCCCCAGCTGCTTATTCATTCTGCCTCAGCTTTTTTCATTACTGTGATTGTTCCTACTCTGTTCTGGGAAAGAAGAATTCTACAGAAAAAGGTGCTTGCAGGTAAAGTGGGGCAAATGAAATCAGGAGGTAACCTGAGATTTAAAAAATATCTACACAAACATGTTAAGAAAAAATATGTTTGTTCTACATAAACACTCAGTGAGACAATGTGAGTTACCTGTGAGGTGCTGTGTGGTGGCTCCCTGGCTGTGTGCTCCTGTATCCACTTGATTACTACTCCTGAGAATGTCTTGGAGTAGAAAGTCGTTAGTAGCAAAATGTCACCTCTCATTCTACTTTACTTATCTGTGCTACCAAATAATTAATTGGGTCTAATTTTAAATACCCATCATACTGCTGATTAACACTTTCATTGAAGCCAGTGTAATGTCCTGCAATTACTGGAAAAATGTTCATTTTCTCTCCTCAAAAAAGGGCCAGCCTAAAATTGCTGATCCGTGACTTCATGAAACCCATTGATTTCAACACCTAGTAGTGATTTGGTCCAGAGGAGTGCATGCACTGTTATTTTTAGTCCATCCAGCCTACAATAACAAGAAATATTGCTATGAAAATTCATGCAGAACTGGGACTAGGTCTGCAAAGTGATTTGACAAATGCTAAATCTTGCAAATATTCCAATATCTAACTTTTAGACACTGTGTTAGAAGTTATGCAGCCTGGCTTGTTTTGTTTGCATAGAGAAAATTTGGCACCTCTGAATAGGATTCACAGAAAACAACAAACTAAGCAAAGAACTGCTGAAATAAATACTGACCAAAAAGGATTCTGGTTGCACTGCTAAAAACAGCATGAAATTCTACCTGGTGTGATTCCTTGACCCTTCTGGAGGTAAAGGCCTTAGCAAGGAGCATTTACACACTTACTCATGCCATAAAAATTAGATGCAATTATAAACTCAACATTTCAAAGTTAGGTACCCAGTAAATCCAGGCACTTTCAGAGCTGACAAGCATCTGTGCTCTAAGTTTTAAGAAACTCCATCTATGTCCCTTGTGAAGTTATTTGTAATTGCATCCACAAACAAGCTTCTGGAGTCTGACCTGATTCAAAGCTCAGAGAAGAATAAAATTCTTAAATCCAATAACTACTTTATTATTCAAGCAAAACTATTACTTAAAATATATATCTAATAATATACACATTTTAATAATTGATAATGTGCATTTGTGGCTTCTTTCACCAAATTTTTACAGCACTTGGGTGTGTAACCATTTCTTGGAAGATTTTTCTAGTGGTAAATATTTCATGTATCAGGATATCTTAAAACTAATTCAACTTTCATCTTTACCACAGTAGTCTCTACCATGTATTCACCATTAAAAATAAAGAGAATTCAGTAATATATTAATAGGACATAGCCTCAGACTAAGACACTTTAAAGAGAGCATGTGATTATTGATCTAAGGTGGCAAAATTTAATGAATCTTAGAATGTTGGGTTTTTTCTGGAAAAAATACTTTACCTCCAAATACATCCACTTTCTTTAACCTCTTGCATGATAATTTGTCTTGTTGCTACTGGTTTCTTATTTACAAGATTTATGTTTTGGCTCCACATCACACAGCTGGACACACACACACTCATATATATTTAAACAATACTATTATCCTTGATACAGGTTAATTTGACACATTAAATGGAGTTTCTAGGAGTTTGAAAATTATTTATCGGCATCTAGTGTGCTTTATGTAATATAATGTCCCAACCATTACAAAACACAACCTTCAGTATTTAGAACCAGTAAAACATTGTGCAAGTCTTGAAGTCTGATATACTGGAACACTTAAAAAAGAACTACTGAAGCCAGAAAGAGTTGCAAGTTTCCAATGGGCTTCATTAGGTAAGACACTTACAAGACATGGATATAGAATTTATGAGGCAGGGTGATAGTGGCAAGGGACCAGAAATGAATTGTGTCTTCTTTAACATAATCATGTAGGTATGAACAATTAATTCCACATTACTGTGGAATTCAGAACAGAGCTTCAGTCCATCTAAAAGCCTCCATTTCTGTTAGTGTGATGTCTTTTTACAATTTGAATAAGTGATTTCAAACATTTTTGCCAAATATTACCAGGCAGATCATGATGAGTTTATACCACTGATACACAAAATCCACTGGCTTCAATCTACATGTGGATGAGTGAGTCTGTGTAGCAGATTTGTTTCTCATAGTTCAACAATCTCCTTTTGAGTCTGCAAGAAGTCAAAATTCAGTTTGAAATTAAGACTTTTCTCAGATCTATTGTAAAACCACTAATTTACAAATGATTCACACTGAAAATGGTCATTTCTGAGTAGTGAAAGTCTAGCTGTCTTCGGGTAAAAATTATGTTGAAAATCAGAGACAGAAAAAGAAATATACCATGAAAAGTTTGCACCTTTAGTGGTTTTTCCAGCATGTGTGAAACCCCAATCACTTTAGTTTTGGTTTTTCTTACCAAAAAAAAAAACCAAAAGCTAATTACATAGTACAATTTCCCTTTAAAGCTAAAGGAAAAAGGTTATATTAAATTAACAAACACTTTTGAAGCCTCGGGGTTGTTTTTTTTTTTTTTTCCTTCCAGAAGTACATGTTCTCTATTATTGTAGCTGGTCTGAATCTGTCTGGAGAAGCGACTGCATATTGTTGATATGTTGATACAAGTGTTCTGGAGAAAAGTTTAACACAGCAGGGCACTACCAGCACCAGCCAAACTGCAGCATTGCTGTACTAAGATCCTTGCAGGCAGATGAAACCCACAGCACGTCCTGACTGCAGAAATCCCGTTCAGCTAGACACAACCTTATAGTCAGGGCTTCCTTTGGAAGATTTCACATAACCTCTGTGCCACATGTCACCAGCATCCACAAACCACCAAAAGCTCCCTTGCATGCTCCAAAAAACTTGTAACCAACTGCCAGTTTACAGAGATGTGCAGTCTTGCAAGGATAGAAGAGGAGAGGTTCTCTCCAGTAGCAGATTGCTGAGATTTCATAAATCACCCCAGTGATCCTAGCAAGTAAAATCACCCCCAAAATTCAGAGAAAGGCAACATATTCCTGCCAACCTGAGAATGCGGGTAGTGGAGGGAGAGAGGATGAGCTCTTCCTAGGAAGGGAGGAAGCAAAGAATTTTCTTCCTGGTCCCTTTGAGAAACCAATAGGAAGTCTGAAATACAGTCTGCAATATGAGGAAGATGCACATAAAGCAGAGTTCAATCTTAGGTCAGTCACCATTGGTTAGACCACCTGACTGGTTATCCAAAAACTTGTACCACAGTTTCTCTGTCCTAGAAATTCACCTCTTTAAGCATACAGACTCTTTTAAAACTTATCACAGTCAAGTAATTTCAGTTCTTTACACTACTATTATATCTGGAAAAATAACTCCAGGCATAGTGAGAAATATTCTGCTAATATCCACTCTATATTTATTCACAGCAATTTGAGAACCATAGTTCTTATGCCACAAAGACCTTTTCAGTTAAATAGCATTCTTTAACACTTACTTCTGAACACAATTTTGAAGAATCATCCTATCCCCTCCCAACCTTTGTTTGTCTAGGTTTAACAACTCACATCATTTAATCTCTCTTCACAAGATTAATTCTCTATTCCCATAAACATACCAGTAATCTTTCTCTGCTTATGTTCTAAGGTCATCCTTCTCAAACACAAGTGACCAAGACTTTGCATAAATTAAACAAGACCTTGTCAATGCTACAAACAATGAAATAACATGAAAATGCTTAAATGATAGCACATCTTACAATTCTAATGGACTATACAATTGCAATAAACTTTCAGGGTTGCTCTGTGTGGCAACTTATAGTCATTATCCAGATAAAATAGCATGTTAACACTTTTTTGCAACTATCTTCCACTGATAAATGCATATTCTATTCAAGACAAGGTCCTTTTGCAATCTGTGCTGGTAAATTTCATCTCATCTCATTGCTTGCATCAACAAAATCATCTGGTTCTCCTTGCCTGGTGGTTCTATCCTTAGTTAAGATGATCCTTCCCCATTTTATGTTATCTGTACAACTCACAATTACACATTGACTTTTCATTCCTGTATCACCTATATCGCTAACCAATAAGTTGAATGGGATCATTCCCAAGACCAATCATGAAAGCACTTGTAATAATTAGTTCCTTATCCTTCTGATAGTTATCCTGTAGAAAATAATTATTACCATCAACAATCAAGATCAGCCTACTGTCATTGTCTATGAAATCTAATCTAATCTTTGCATGGGAGTTGTAAATATGCATATTAAAAAATTCTTGGTCCAAGGCTTATAGACTGTCAGTATAAAGACTGGATGTTGTCCAAATTCTACAATTCTGAAGTACAGAACACTAATTTTTGCTTTTGCTAAGATGTAATTTTTATTGCTCTACTCTCATTTCCCTTCGATATCTTTTGTTTTTGTAAATTAAAATTGTTCAAAACAATCATGCAGCTCTGGAAAATTTTCAGCTTCAGAAGGCTTTTGAAAGGAAACGTTATCATTGAGATTTTATATATAGAGAGTAATGTAAAAACTTCATGCTGCTCATGCAGAAAGAGATTGGGAAATTTGAAAACTTCAGAAGCATTGCTCAAGGAGTCAAAACAAAATTTAACCTCGAGAACAGGGTCTCCCATAATACAGAGATCTATGAGAGAAAAGCCAACGATAGAATATCTCCTGATCTGCATGGCCCCAGAGGAATCAGCAAATGACAAGTGTCTAGGAAGAGCAACATTCCTAGAACCTCTGGCTGAATTTGAAAAGAAAGAATGGTTGTGGTGGATAGGTACAGACAAGAGTAGTAATCTATTATTATCCTCTTTAGTCATCACCTTCAATGAAAACTGATGGAAAATATTTATTTGATACTTGATCCAGTCCTTGGTAACCCTCACCTCCTTCCTTGACACTCCACCATCAGGATATAGAAGAACTAGCTCCAGTCAGGTGGTTAATATGATTATGTTTATATTGATTATTTATGTGATTAACAAGCTTCAGACATTTATTTTCTGTGCTAATTCAGAAAGACTTAAGAATAATCTAATTTGATTTCTATAGAGACTGTTAGTTTGAAAATGAACAAACATCTTAGAGAGTAAAGAGTTTACAAACAGTAAAATCTTGGTTAATCCAAATAATTCTATACTCTTCCTTACAATTTTTCCACTTAACAACATCATCAGCCCTTTGAATTTAAATGAATCAGTTTCTCATAATGATTCAAGTTCTCAAGACCTGAATCCTACTTCTCAACCTATTAACATCCCCATGTATCCCAAATTTGCCTTTCTAAAATCCCAAGCTTTGATTGCAGCTTTTATTATTGTAGTAGTTAATCATCTCAAAACCACAGGTAAAGCTATTGTTTAAATTTATGTTTCCTCTCTGTAAGAAGAAAAAAGTCTCCCTGTTTTACAGAAACACAGTAAGATAAAATTAGTGCTTTGCCTACAGAATCCGTGGCTGAAGTAAGACCCAAACTCCATTTCTGAAAGCATCATGTATGTGATAATTTTCATTCAAATTTAATCTGAATATGGGACAAAATTATGTACCCGGCACAACAGCAGTCACCTAAATATGAAATATACACCCTAATCTACTCAGTTTCTCTTAATTGTACTGCAGCCATTAGTACAAGGCACTTTTTTTTCCTGATCCTTGGTGCCTCTTTAACAAATATAATTTTTACCTGCTTATGTAATCTCAAGCAACTTGAGACTTCAGGGTGCATGCCAAGTGCTTCAAAAAGCACGTATGTTCAGATCAGAATGTGTACAAATGAAAGTGTGCTGATACAGTCGCTGATGTATTTCTGTCTCTTTCTTGCATAATATCAGTGCTTGGGCTCCCCTCACTTCTTTGGAAGGTATAGTCCCTTGGGGCCATGGAGATAACAACAGCAAACCCAAACCACCTGGAGACAGTACTTAGTAGATGATTAACCCAATAGTGAATCAGAATGTTTGAAACAGAAACAAGAAAACAGCAGGAAATAACTTGCACTGGGTAACAGGATTGAAATCCCCAGCCCCATCCAAGTTAATGCTTAATGCAGAAATTCATTCTTGATATTTATGATCTTTCTTAAATAGTTCTAATGTCATTTATGACAAATTTTGAGATGAGAAAATGATATGGGACAATATATCAGCATAAGAGTCATGCACAAACCTGTTTGCTTCTGTGTACTTGCATTTGTTGGAAATTTATAAAGATTCTTCTTTGTGATAATAGGAATAAGAAACCTGTAGAAACTTACCTCTTCTTCCTTTAACGCTGACTTGAGGGTTTGGGTTTTTTTTCTTGGAAGAGCTATGCAAACTGAACAACCAAGGTGGGAGAACAATAATAACTCATTGTGGCTTTATTTATTGCAAAAGCACCAAACAAAAACCAGTGTCAATCAAGTCTTAATATTTGTTGCTAGGAGAATAAATTAAGAGAAGCTTACAGCAGTCAAACTCCGAGGATGTTCCCCTAGTGTGGACAGTGAGAACATGCTCAGTGGAATCCACCTGGTTTCATCAGAGCTGGCAATCTTCCATACTACCATCAGGGAGTCATTTGGATTCAGGTTTCTGCTACTTGAGCTGAGATGAGGTGGAAGGTCAGAGCCTGAGTGGGCTTAGGAATCGTAGCTAAATTGTCTCAATGAGTCCCAGCTGAAGCGCCCTGAAAAGCCTTTGTGGACAACACCCATGGAGCTGCAATCTCTACAGAGCAGGGGCCCAGATCAATTTTTGTTTATGCATTTGCAATATTTTCATATCTGTATTTTATTTTATTCACACAAGCAAAGTTATGTATTTAAAGCAGAGTTGAGATTTGGGGAAGAGAGCATGTCTCTGAATTTTTTTTAAAAGACAAGTATACTTGTTTATGTGAGTTTACATAGGAAGACTTCTGTAAGGGGATGGAGAGCAAGAGGAAGCTACGTGGGAACTTTTAGTATTTCCTGTTGTCACCTTGACAAGCCTAAAGTTGAGGATCCATCAGGGTCCATCTTAGCACAGCCTTAAACTGAAGTGCAATTGTGCCTCGCTATAAAGTCACTGAGACTGCTTGTGATGATC
This sequence comes from Polioptila caerulea, assembly GCA_013397295.1. Classification (NCBI taxonomy): domain Eukaryota; kingdom Metazoa; phylum Chordata; class Aves; order Passeriformes; family Certhiidae; genus Polioptila; species Polioptila caerulea. The sequence continues at coordinate 3,551,495 of VYXF01010446.1, forward strand.
CACATAAATTAGGCATGCATCTAAATGTGATGTGGGACTATGAAAATTTCATTTAGAAAATACTAGGAGGTCCTGCAGTATGTTAATAAGTTAATCCTTGTGTCTTTTAAATTTTTCTTTTTTTTCTTTTTTTNTTTAATAAATTTATCCTTTGTTTTTTTAAATTTTTTTTTTTTTTTTTTTTTTTTTTTTTTTTAATGAAGTCACTCTGCTATTGCTGTAACATTATAAAGCCTTCTGGATTGGTGGTCTCCGACAGAAGTCTGGGGGAAAAAAATCCTTCAAGGCAGCAGCATGCTAGGTAATGTCAAATTAAAAATAAACAAACAAAAACCTCCAGTAGCAAAAAAAAAAAACCAAACAAACCAAAACAACAACAGCAACAAAAAATCCCCCATAGCAAACAAAACCNAACATTATAAAGCCTTCTGGATGGGTGGTCTCCGACAGAAGTGTGGGGGAAAAAAATCCTTCAAGGCAGCAGCATGCTAGGTAATGTCAAATTAAAAATAAACAAACAAAAACCTCCAGTAGCAAAAAAAAAAAACCAAACAAACCAAAACAACAACAGCAACAAAAAATCCCCCATAGCAAACAAAACCACATTTCTCCCCACTTCAAGCAAGATTTTTCTTTTTTTTTTTACACTAAAACTATTGAATAAATATGCTTGTATTTTACCAGTGTGCTTGCTGCAAAAAGTGCAATCTATTTGTACAGCAGAGAGAATGAAGGACTTACTGCTTAAAGGCACAAAAAGGGTGTGTAATAGGATTCTGGCATCTTCCCAGACAGCTTGCAGACAAATTCAGAGATGAACAGAGAAGTATCCTTTTTGAAGTATATTTGGCCAAGGTCTCATTCACAAACAGATAAAACCAACACATTTCTGCATGATAAGGGTCAACAGAATAGCGTATTAGTTTGAGAAGAGAACCCATCTGCAATTTTCTTACATAAAAATATACGAGGACACAACAGGAAAGCTGTCAGCATGACAGTTGGAGGATTCTGCCAAGGAGCCAGATGCTAGTGTCAGAAGAACATGTTCCACAGCTTGGCATCTGGGTTCTCTCATTGCCCTCCAAGAAGGAAGAAAAGGAGGAGTGATAAGATATGCCTAAATGAATAAAACTACAAGCAATTCCACCACCACCCCCAACATGCTCATATCGCTACTTCTTTTAGAAAATCCTCAGCTACATGTTCTCCTACATCTTTTAAATTAAAATGGAAGGTGATAAATTTAACCCACTTATGTTTTAGTATGTTGAAAAAGCATTTGCAGTTCTGAATACATAAGTCTCACATGATTTTAACTGCTCGTGTGTGTAGATGTGCAATTTATTTTATTATTTTTTGTTAGCTTTTCACAATTTTGCTACAGAGTATATTTCAAGCTCAGTTTTTAATCCCTTGTCATTCTTGGAGCATATAAGACCACATCTATGATTTACAGTTAAGAATAATTACAGCTTTATTCTTTCTCTGAATTGTTACTAACTGAGAAAAGCTGAGAAATATCTAGGGCAAAAAGCTAAGGGTCGGTTTAAGAGCCAACAAGTTGATGAAGCACCATAGGGAATCATCTCATTATGTGTGTAGGGAAGAAAGATTGTTCTGAAGATACCTTTGAGAAAGACAGTTGCTGCACAGCCCCCCTAATGATTCTGATCTTAAAGAAGCAAGGCTAAGGTTGTGTTCGCTGTCCCAGGTCCTTTAGTCACATCCCCTTGCTCTGGGCAATTAAGTATAATCTTGTATCCATGTTCCTTCCCTGAGTCTATCCCCATGATGCCTGAAAGTGACAGCCTTGACTGCATTCTCAGGTGCTGCTGGATGTCTCCCTTTCTTCTCCTGACCAACTCTGATTAGGGAGGATGGAATGGTTTCCTTCATTAATTTGGTTGAATCCCATACATAAAGATTTGAAACACTAAGACCAAACTCTTGATGTTTCTGACATTTCTGTACGGAGACAAGAAGGTAGAAATCATGTACTTTCACCTGCCCTCTGAAAGAAACCAGCTGCTCTCTGAGCTGGCAGAAGCTTCTAAGATTAGATAGTTCAGAATTGCAAGTAACATTTGCCCCCATACCTTACTCGGGATAGAAATGAAGTAGCCACATAGCACTGATATTCTAGAAGGTATGGGAATGATTTCCACCTAAGAGTATTCATAATTCAGACAAAACAGCAGAAGATTGATGTCTCTTTGCACTTATTTAAGTGCAGTTTAAGTCACCTTCAATACTAGTCCATTCCCAGAATCTCGAGGCAGAGGAATGAAGTAGAAGTACCACAATTTACAAGTTTTATTCCCTCTCCATGCAATAGTGTCTAGCTTAATTGCTGGTGTTTGTTCATAAAAGTAATGGTTGATCCCTTTCAGGTGTTCTTCCTACTTCTCTTTCAACACAGCACCTGCAAAAGTGATGAGGGGAAATGTTTTTTCAATTACCAGAGGAGAATTCAGAAAACAGTCTTGTAAGCTCTGTCCCAAGTTGTCTTATTGTTAACAAACAGCCAGAAGAAATTGTTACAATTCACTGTAGGGACAGAAGGATAAGGAAAGCAAACTACCACTGCTACTGTAATACTGACTCTTTGGATTCAAGATAAAATATGCACTTAGGACAAAAACTTGTTGTTTGGCCTCCAAATTAAGAAAATGCTATCCATACAAACAGAGCCAACAAAGTCTTTAAAGTCAAAGCCTGTGTCGGAAAAGAGAATCTCTGTATTTGTTCAGGAATAAACTTGTTCAACTGAAATCAAAAGATTATTTTAGTCACTATCAATACTTTAAAATTCACTTGGGATCTGAAAATCTGAATATTCCTGTTGCCTCTTCCATCAGAACTGGTAATAAAGCAACTTCTATTAGAACTGCTCCAACAATGAAATGTGGAACATGAGGTGAAAGATAGATCAATCTACCACAACTGTCACAGAGCTCACAATATAATAAGAAAATTTACTTTCAGTTGAATGGATACAGTGTAAAGGAGCATATGGGAACCAGCTGAGAAAAAGGCCCATTTCTGTAATAACACTCTCCTATTTTAATTTAATTTGTGGGTCCAAATTTTGTCTACATTATGTTCTTAGCCTTACTGATAGGATTTTGAGCTGAGTTTAACTAATTCTTATAGAAATTATGACTCCTATTCTCCTAAGTCACTTTAAAAAGAATAAAATAGAAAATTAAGGCCAGCTACTGCTGACCCCAAAATTAACCTTTTCCTGCTGAAAGCAGAAAAAAATCTGATCCAAAAAAGGACAAAAAACTTTGTCATTCATCGTTTCCATTGTCATGTTTGACAGAAAGGGACATATTAAAAAAATGTTACCAAGTCCATTTTTTATTTTAATCTCCTTTTTCTTTTTATGAAGTGAAAAAATATCTGACCTTGTCAAGCCAAGGCTGCTGGATTCTCTTTTAGTTTACTGCTAGGACAGGAAAAATGCTGATCTTGACACCTCTTGGAAAGACATCAATAAGAAGTCTAGATCCATCAACTTTTATTGCCACATGACCACTAGGACAACCTTGTGAAAGAAAACTTTCACACAGAATATACAGTAGAAAGATGTGTGTAAATGACAAAACAGCAAGAGCCTGGAAATGCACAAGTAAGTGCTGATCAAAGTTGGAGGACATTTGCTGTTATAGGATTCATCTGACATGGAGAACTCTCTGTGAGGTGAAACATGTTAACAGAGCCTCAAACAAAATCAGAACAAAGCAGGAAGGGTGTGACTTAGAGGAAGTTAATAATCGGGTACAGTTTTGTCTTCAACTAAGTATTAGGCTGACGTTTCTTGATTCCCATTATATCATCCCAAAAACTTTGTCCCAATGTCTCTGGGAAAAAAAATCTTACCAGTGGCTGGAGCAGAACTCTAAGTGACTGTACAAATACTGTGGTGGAGATGTTGGACATGAAACACGCGGCTGGGGAGCCAGGGCAGCTGGACTATGGGCTCAAAATACACACAAGGGCACAGGCAAGAAGTTTTACTGCAGGGTAAGGTAGCAGACCCTGCAAGCAAAAAGGGTCCCATAAAGGGCTACAGTACCCCTAAACTGGGATACTTTGCACTCTGAGGTCTAGTGCAGGAATGTCAGCATTCTGAAACAGCCTAATACGACATTTTCATTTTCAGACCTGTTGTGCTAAAACAAGTCAGAATTATTGAAAATGTCATAGGACTTCCAAACCATCCAGTGGTGCCAAAGAGTTCTGCTGATGTATAACAAAATTTGTAGTAGAAGACCGCCCCAGCTTTTCCCATGCTCCTCTCAAATTTCAGAATCTTCCCAAGACCTGTCTATGAAATCCGTGATTTATTTGTTTCTACCTGCAGCAGCATTATATTTTATGTGATAAGTTATGAGGAAATCCATTCAAAAGGAAAGATTTAAATTCCAGTGCAGTTTCTTTGTTCCAAATTACCAATAAATGAGTAAGGAGAAAAAAAGAGTATGATTGTTGTGCTTGCTTCACACTTTTTATGCCACTTTGATTCATGAGAGGAAAATTTCATTGTATGTTTAAAGTCTTAAAGACATATATTACTAATGAAACAAGGATTTTCACAATCAGTGAACATTTGTTTGGTTTCCTCCTTGCCTCCTCCCTCCATACCCGACTCCCTCAGCTACCACGCACAATTTTAGGAGAATATTTTGTTGGCTATAATTAAACTATGTGTGTTAATTAGGATTAGATTTTAAATGCACTGCTTGGGAAGTAGAAAAAATACAGGATCTGAATGAGCCCAAATTGAGATGACACTTGAATTTCCACAGATGTTTCCATAATCCTAATTTCAAATTGATTGTACTTCCTGAACAGTAAGAAGCCATTTTCAGTTATTTATTCAGATATGAACTCTGTTTTTTTCAGTGGGTAGAAAAATGTCCCATTGTTGATTCCTTAACATAAATGGATACCAAAGAAGATTTTGACTAGCAATAAGTTCCACAAAACCAAAGTATCCAGATTTGAAGAAGGACATCTGGAAGGATATACAGAATCTCTCATTCATAAAGATTATTGCTGTTGCTGTTGGACAGAAGACAGGAGGTTGATCCATCACACCCATACTTGCCACCATATATTTAACTCCTGTGCTCACAGTGGAAGATCTGTAGAATCTATCATACAAAGCCAATGCAACCTGGCTCTGCACCAGGAAAGCCAAAATTATTCATCATGAAACCAAGTAGAGCCTGAGGGCTACTTTGACTTAATGGCAGCTGGCAGTGTCCCCAAGAGACTAAAATAGCAGCCATTAACCCATGTGCTCATTTGGTATTTTTTTCCCTTCTCTTTTATCACAATCTCTAAACCAGTGTTAGGGAGGGTTGGCATCTCACTCTCTACAGACATGAACTCCTCTTGCCTGGCAGCTGATGGAATCTACTGGAGGAATGACATGGCACAAGAATAGCATGCTCCATGAACAGATTCAACACAATAACTTCACTCACAACATTACTATTGGCCTGGTAGCTTTGGACCCAGATTTACAAACTGGCTGCAGAAAGTAGCTTATCACTATTATTAATGTATGTCCTTCTGCTCTGGCTAGGCCTTAGAATTTTTGCTGAAGGAATTAATGTAATTCAAAGCCCAATCCAACCTGATCTGGGAATAGTCCTAAATGATGTAACTCATAGTTTGTTCCTGGCCACATCTGTGGCACAGGATGTTCCAAAAACATCAGAAACTTGCCTGAGCAAGTTTTTCACTCTCTTTCTAAAAATTTCTAAAAGAATTAATAACTTTTAGCAGTGAGTTGGGCTGGGCTTGTGCAGACAGCTTTCATACAAGCTTCTCCATACTGCTGTGCCAGTGATCTGTAACATAAAACCAAGTAAATGAAAATTAATCTCTTTCCACAATGAAAAAAAAAAAAAAATCTATCTCTTCTTTCATGTTGAAATCTTTTTTCCAATTTCTTTCTCCCACTTCATCACCAATTATACAGCAATGCTAGATCAAATGTGAATAACCAGGTTGAATTCCACCAACTTGTAAATAAGAAACATGTTAAGAGAATAGCATGACTGACTCTGGCACAACTTCCTATTCTTCCATGTGGTGTATTTTTGTTCTTATACTACTCTATGAGCATTTTTTTTTACAAATTTAGGTCATGCTCCACCTTTGGCCCTTGTAAGAAATTCCCTAGTCTATGTTTATGCATCCTGAGTGTAAAATCAGAATCGCATTACTTAAATCTGTAAAAAAAATCAATGGTACTTTTGTGCAGCATGGGACATTGGAACCACATTGTACGAAGGACACTGCACAAAAGTACCAACTGTTCTCAAGGGGAAAGGAGAGAAGGAAAATCCTACATGGATCAGCCAGCCCTTGAGGCAACTTTAATTCAGAAGGAAAAACCAGGAGACCTTATATGAGTCACAGATCAATGCTGTCCTTGGATTTGCATTTGAAGAGCCGAGCATCTTCTTTTGTCAAATTAATCCATCCCGCCTTTAAGGCAAACCAGTCCTAAATCTGTACCTGAATTGCCTAGTGAGATTCTGCCTCTCTCCTGACTCAAATCAGATTGTGAGGCAAAAGTAGATGCTGGGAAGAAGAATTTAGCATCAAGTATTACTCTCAGCTTCAGGTTAATGTAAAGCCAAACTGCAGTCCTACCTGTAGAAGGGCTCCAAATTAGAACCCTGTAAAACAGGTATATACTAAGCAATAACAAGTAGCCACAACGAAAAAATAACAGGGATTTGGGTTTTTTACAATCTCACAGCTTCCTCTTGTCACTAAGAACATGAACAGCTCTTCCCAGTTTACCTAGGAGCAATTATTATAGAATAATGAAGACAAGAAACTCTTTAGCAAATGTTCCTTCTTTACCACCATCAGCAAAAATGGCACCTTTGACTCACATTCAATTGATTAAAGTTTAAGTCCATAAAAGCTGCCCTCACATCATGTTTAGTGTTACTTATTTCATTAAATGTCAAAGTAACTGGTAATTAGTTCAATAGAATTACTAAATATTATTACTTCATATAAAATGCTCCATAACCTTTCTGCACATCAAAGCCTGTGATTTACACCAAAATCATTGCAAGTCAATGCTTCCACACACCAGTATAAAATCAAGATGCCATACCGTGTATTCAGCTAAAATGAAATCTCTTTTGTTGATTCCTCTTCTTCAGTTTTTCTGTGTATGTACTTCAATATTTCTGAGAATTTTAGGCGAACCAAATCTGTGGGCCTAATCTTGCCTAAAATATACATCTTCAGATGAAGTTCAAGCAATTCAAGACATAATAACAAGGAAACACCTTTCAGTGCTCTTACAATTGTAGCCATAAAGGCCCTATCATGCCTTACACAGTCAACCCATACCAACTGCAGTGGGAGTCACATGAAACCGAGGTCAGAATTTGGCCTACAGATAAGGAAGTAGTGCCAGCAAAGTGTTTCCACTGAAAAGGCAAAACAAGTTTACCAACTAAACAAAGTAGATTTCCTGAAAATGACAACAGGTATAGGTGTAATTTCAAGAACAACTTGAGGGTTTCATCAGCCCTCTCTTTTTTTCACTGTCTTTTGAGAAACAACTCGTTTTATCAGAAACTGCATGTGTGTGCTTGTATGTGTGAACAAAGAGTCACTACAGAAGTGAAGTGGTAACCAACCTGAGGTTTTTCCATTTTGTTTCCTGGCTGTGTAAGCCTTTTTTTTTTCTTCTTTTTCTTTTATTACTGTAATTACAAAATTATGGGAGGGAGTGGTATGTTGACCATCACATGCAGGATTTTTACTGCAAAATTTTATTAGGGGTTTTTTTACGTACATGAGTGCATATGACTGTAAATGCTCAGTGGACACGTACACATGCAGATTTTAGAGCTGTGGTGCATCTGCATGTCTGTGAATGCACACACATACACAGAACAATATGCACACATACTAACAAATATATTGTGGTCCTATTTGCAGTAGTTGTATTCCACAACATTCCATAAACAGGTGGCAAAAGCAAAGCAAAATAAAAACCTTTACATACATGGGTCTGTTGGTGGGTTTATCAGAAAATGCAGTCCAGTGTTTGGTAGGTTAAGGCTGAAAATATTGTAAAAATACAAACTTTATAAAGCCTTTTTAAATCTTCTGGTAAAAGATGTGAAGCATTGGTACCAATTCTAAAGTCTTCATTTACTGAACCACTTTTGGAGATCAAAAATACTCAATCCATGCCTTAACTGACAAGTTCATATCTGTTATTACTTAACAATATAGTAAAATATATACTTACTGCAGATTAATCTAACTGATTAATACCCCTAAGGAAGGGTTCTGGTTGGTCTGTCATGTCTATGTCTGCCTGACAAACAGTTCCAGGAAGGTTATTTGTATTTAAGACACCTTACTGAGAAGTTGTTCTTGGTGCCATTATTTTCTTCTTTTAGAAAAAGTAGATTTTTTTTTTTCTTAAATTAACAAATCAGGAAGTCACTGACTTTCTGGAAACTTTAGCTGAAAATAGAAAATCTGCCAAAAAACCCCCAGTAGTTTAGTTGGGAAAAGAAATTTCTGGTTTCACAGAAAATGGAGTTTTGGCAGATATTGCCCTATTGAAGCAAAGGTAAAGTTACAGCCTAACTCCTGACATAAATACCTTGCTTACATATCAAAGAAGCATCTTGGAGGAACAAGTCTCAGGATACTTGCATAATTTTGACACAGTAGGAGAAACCCAACTCAAATCTTTACCATTGGCATCATGGAGCACCAGTATAACTCCTTTAGATCAGCCAGCTCTGCCCCTTCTCCTGTCCAGCCTCTGACCCTCAGCCCTGCCCTCCTCAGGCACCTCTCTTGCCTAGGAAAGCTGAGCAGTCTGCTCCCTGAAGTTGCTGGATAGACAAAGATACCTGAGTGAGTTTTACACCTAGAACTACATGGCAGAACCATCTTGTCAAATCTGTTCTTCTTCTTTGTCACGGAAAACCAGGGAGCGCTGAAACTTTGTCTTTTTTCCTCCTTTTCTCTGAAGCCTGTGTTGCAGGGAATGTGTTAGCATCTGTCAGATGGCATCCTCTCATATTCAGAGTCCTCTTCACTCGTTGGTCACAGCCTCATGGAGAGTGACAGCCAGGTTTGCAGTATGCCCTTTTGGTTGCCTGTCTTTGGACAGCTGAAGTCAGATTCCCTAAGTTAATCACAGTTTCCTGGAAAAATGTAGCATTAATTTTAAATGCAAATTATTGAAATGTACAACTAGTAATTCATATTTTCTAATTAATAAATATTGTGTGCATGATGCATTAGTAACGCTATTAAATATTTATCTATAGCTGAAGACATTGTGAATTATAATAAATTGTGAAGAGATTCTATTAGCTTTTTTTAAAGATAAATAAAATTGAAATTGTGATCAATATAATGAATACATGACATTAAAATTCCTCTTGCCTCACAAAACCATATCTGTTTATGCGTTTTATGAACAAATCTCATAAAAATGTTAGCAATATTTAAAAACAAAATATGTTAAATAAATATAAAATCTACTATGGAAAGTAAATTTAAATATTTAATGATATAATTAAGTCTTATTAATGTAATGTTCTTTATTTTTTTAGATTAAAAATTCACAAGAATTGTCATCCTCTTTCATCTTAATCAGATGGTATGTTTGTCATAATTATTTGTTATGTATTTTCATTAACATTTGATGAATATTAACTTTGCAAAATAGAACAATCCTTTTCCTGAACAAATCTGCTGGAGCAATATAAGGCCAAGTGCCCTGTGCCTCTGCTGCAGCACCACTGAGGAGGCAGCAGAGCAACAGGAGGATTCTCACCAGCTTCAAGGACTTTTCCCTCCAGCCCATTGCCAGGTGCTCCTTCATGCACATAGACAAGTATGCTAAGTTTGGGTTTTCGTGTCCAATTTGCATTTCTGCTCATCTTGGTCAGACTTTCAGCCATGGCAATCTGATAGAACTTCATACTGATAGAACTTCAGAGAAGGTGAAACTTCAGAAAAGCTTTCTTCAGCCATCCTCTCCTGATGCTGCCTCTCCCCGTGTGCCTCTTTAGAGCCCAGCTCACCGTCGAGCCTCTGAGACAAGCCCAGGGAAGATTTGGAGAAAGCAATGTGAGACCTTTGAGAGTGTTTATGGCCAAGCTTTCCCGTGCTTTTCATGTCTGCTAAGCATTACTCCTCTGGAAAGGGATTACATGAAGACAGCAACCAGCCCTGAACTGTGCACACTGCCCGTGCAGTAGTGGGAAAGCTGACAGACAGTAAAGGCAGTGGAAAATAAGATCTTCTCTCCTGAGGCTATATTTAGTTTCTGGGTCTTTTATCTTGCACAACTTACAATGGACTATGTGTCCAGTAGCACATGACCACAGGAAGACTTGTGATGAAATAGTGGCCTTTTGCTTTATTTCAATATGTTCAGTTCTGAAACATCTACAAGTCTGCACAAAAGCTTGTTACTTACCTTAGCAAAGCCACTGCAATATCATCCCATGACAGTAAAAATATTTTTGAGATGAATAAAGAGAAAGCTAAAATATTATTAGAGCCTGGGAATTTAGACATCCAGTCCTACCTTCCACCAGTATTCTTTACACTAAACCATGGCATCAGATTATTTTTAAAGACTTGATTTTGTCTCCCTTTCAATTATCAAGGATAAAATAAAATTGAGTGATTGAAAGGAATAAATAGATAATGATGTATCTGGATTTATTTTCTTTTTAATATAGAAGCTCCTTGTTAAAATGACTGTTTCTTTCAACTGCTTAATTTAATTTCTCTTAAGCAGGTTTTTACTTGTTTTGCTCACAGTAATGTACAGGTATCAGATGTGTTAATATGACTCCTCATGGGTCACACCCTGAACTTGAAGAACCACTTTAATGTGGTTCTCTTCATTACCCTGTGGACATAACCTGCACCTCCTCCCATGGGGCTGCTCACCCTGACCTACAGAGGTGTGACTTAGTGTTAAAGGATGCATCAGCAATCAGGAGGCATCATGAGGTTCATCTGTCCTCTCTACCCCCTGCACAACTCTTTGGGATACTTCTTCCCTGCTATGACTGCTGCGCAAGCAAGGCAGCTGATCACAGTGATCTTTCTAAGGGCAAAGATAAAGCATTACTTTTTTATCTGTTGCCATTAGTTCATATTTTGTCCATTGAAGCTAATGGAGATGAGGCATTGCACAGAAACATTTTTAAGACAGAGAAAATGCTCATTTCCCCTGCAAGAAATCTCTCTCTGATAGACACATACACTATGAAAACATACAAAATATTTTCATGAACTAAGCAAGCACTGAAATTATCTGTATCCCAGAGAAAGAGTCAGTCACCTGAGAACTTGTTTTATGGTACGATTAAGGCTGAAAGTAAGTTTTATTTGACAACTTGAAAAAATCAGAGGCAGAAGCAATAGGGAGTCAGAGGTGTGATGGGGGTGTGAAAAACGAAGTTCACCTTTTTGGTAGGATTTAAAAGGTTTAATAAAAGACAATAAGGACAAGACAAGAAAGCAAAATACACGGCCAGGGTGTCTCTGGCCAAGAGCCAAGAGCGCGCCTCTGTTTTAGAGACCCTTCCCTTAATTATGTATATTTAAACTTTTCTAAGAACTTATTTCCATGTTTCTGGGAGCTGTTTTGCATGGCTACTCCTTGGTCCCGCCTTTTTAGAGCCTGCGTGTTTCTTGGCTGTGGTTTTAATTAAATCTTCTTATCAGTCTTAATTTGGGCCTTGGTCTATAATTACTACAGATGGTCAGTGCTGGGAGCTGGTCTATCAGTAGCAGATGTCTTCATGTCAGCAGCAGGGGTCTTCACTGGGTGCTATCCTGACCAGGCAGTCAATCCACTCACTACAAAGGCACCTTATCAACTTACTTTACTCCTAAAGAAAACTCTATCTTTAAAACCATTTCCCTACCACACATATAATATCCACTCTACATGGGTGCGAAAAGTGGAAAAAAAACCCAATACCATAATAAGGATTTATAACAACCTTATATGTACAACACTCATCTTAATATTTGCAAAAAGCCAACTTTATAATATGTGTTTATAACAGGGGTCACAGGGAGAACAGCTACTAGAAAGCACAGGCCAGGGGTGAACAGCAGGCAGGAAGGAAGCGGGGGACAGGATCAGAGGCAGGGGAGCTACAGCAGGAGGAGGCATGTTTGTGTGAACTTTTCAGGTTATCCACACAAACTCGCAGTGTAGCTGAGTCACCAGACAAAGGGAGGCCATGATTCCTGGGTAAACTTCAGGAGAAAACAGTAATGCCTTTGTTATCTTAATAGCACTTTGTGGTAAAACTTCACTGGCCACCATCCAGTTATGAAGTTTGCATATTGTACAGGCATTTGTGGGTAGATACAATAAATTGCCTGGTTTTGTTTCCCTTTACTTTCATTTGGAGACATGTTTCCACTATCTACTATTTAGAGCAAGTAGGTAAGGCTCAAGGGACTAGAGTTCATGTTTGAGCTACTGGCTGGAACAATAAAACCAGAGATATGGCAAACTCCCCTCACTTCCCCAGCATTACCTCACAGTGCCTCTGTGCCTCTTGCCATTTAATGGGAACAGGAAGCATTTGGTGGGGTACTCTTAGATCAAGGAGGGAAATATGCTCAACTTATGAAAAGTTAATTGTCTTTCTGTTTATTATACATAGGTGCAATGATTCCACAGGCAGGTTTGAGCATTTTTTGCAATTAGGTTCAGAAACAGTCTTTTGACTCAGCAGACCTCTGAAGGTAGAAGCTGGTAATTTCAGGTGGACAGAGCATGTACCTAACAGGAGTAGGACTACAGATCTCTGTAGTTGTTGAATTTCAGCAGTAATTGCCTTTTCCATTTCACCTTCCCTTTGAAAACTTGCGAGTTTTATTAACATTAAAAAGTACTAGGAAATTTTGTGGGCTGTATTTTATGGGGAATTCTGACACAAGATAAGAATCTTATCCAGCAGTTAACACCTCAGAGGCAGTTGAGACAGCTGAATAAAAGAAGCAAACCTCACAATGGCCAAATCCCTTACAATCACTTTAACCCAAAACGAAAATAGTAAAACAAATCTACAGGCAGTTAAACGCTTGTGATCCTGTGGACATCAAAAAAAAAATCCTTGCATTTTAATCAAACCTTTACTCTCAGGCAAACATGCCAAAACTCCAAGGTGTTGCTTTAAGTCTTCAGCAGAACTGAGTGGAGAAAAACTTTTTTATGTTCCAACCAGCCACAAAGACAGTGGAGGAATGAGCTGTGGAGCACAATCACACTGAGTATCAATTCCCTGGCTTTCCTGCTCAGAAGACATAAAGGGAGATAGAGAAGGGTCTACTTTTTCAGTGATGTAGGCCTTTTCTTATACCTGGGCTGTTGATTCATCCTTCCAATTCAGTGACATAGACTGAAATGGTAAACCAGCCCTTGCTTAGAGTAAACCTGTTGCCGCCCCTGAAGGTTTACCAAGAAATTTTGTTTATAAGGAAGAGATTATAAGGATTTATAAGGGGAGATTAGGAAGCAACCTCCTCACTTCTTTTTCTTCCTAGTGCATCAATTGTGAAAAGAGAAGTTACGCTTTCCTTCAGCTTTGGTCCTTACAAGAAAATTAAAACATGAGGCATAAAGTAGGCTGGCTACTACGGCTATTAAGCTGTACTGTCCAGCAGCTGAAGAGGAATACACTACGCTGTCCATTTTCACAGTGAAAATGGGGACTCAGAGAAAATCTCTCCTGGAGGTTTTTTTACTGTTGGAGCTCCAATGTACCTCCAACAAGGCAACAAGATACAATCTAATCTAGAGTGAAAGATCAGTGAGGTAATTAGAGAAAAAGAGATGAACACAAGTATATTCCCAGGCTTTTGATGCTGTCTTTGGCAGGCATTATTCTCCCTTTGACACCCCTTAGATTACCCATTAACCATAAAAGGAGCCACGCCCATCCACTAGTAACTAATAAAGTCCATTATATGATTGTATTTCAGAGATAAATGTTATTGATTAAAGGCACAGAAGAAACAATAATCACTTTTTAGCTAAATTATTTTGCTACCACTTCATCTGTAATTTTATTATCCCTTCACCAAAAGGCAACAAAGATGCTTGTATTAATGAAAAGCTTAAGGTGAATCAAGCAAATTAATACAAAAGAGAATTCCAAGGAGAACAACGTCTATATTGAGGAGCAGGATGGCAGAGTCAAAAAAAGTGCTTAATTGCTACAGCCAGTTCAGTTTCCAGGGTCAGTAGCAGTGAAGGAGTTAATACTTGGGTGTTAATCAGACAGAGAATTTCCTTGTGACATGGAGTGCTTGTAGATAAGCAGTAATATGCCTTGTTTTACAGGTTTTCTGTAGCTGGGGCAGGGTCCCTGGCTGCGCAGCATATATTGAGAAAGACGGATACACAGGACAGAGGTAATAGCTTTCCATGTCAGAGCAATATAAACCAGACAGTTTTTATAAACTGGAAACATGGCTTTAATAGTTGTTCTATATAAGAAATATCTCTCTAAAAACAATGATATAGATGGGAATTTTTTATCCCCTCCTAGGCAGAGGTGAAAAGGAAAGCCAAGCAACCCACATAAATCTATTCTCAAGCCTCACGGGAAACCCCATAGGTGAATTATGAGTCATAATAAGAATTATTTGTTGCACTACTGTATGCAATCAATCAGCAATTCAGACATAGAAGATTTTTACCCTCTGTCTCTATCAGATAAACCCCATAACCCTTTCAGAGGACTTTAAACCAGATGTAAATTGATGTGAAGCATGAGCAACTCCCAATACAGCCATATTCAGAGTGACACTTCCCCTCCTTCAGGGGTTCTCAAACTTCTTCCACTCAGAATATCAAAGCTACCAAAACAGAAAAGAAAAAGAAAATTAAAAAAAAAAGAAAAAGAAAAGAAAAGAAAAGGCTCATCTTGCCATGCTCCCAGCTGCACAGTCTGATGGTTCCTGGACAGGTGGAAAATACTGGCAGAGAAGTGAGAAGGAGCTGGGGGCTTATGAGCAATGCAGTGTCCTAGAAAATAGCGAATGGCAACATTTTTCAATGAAGTCCTGCTGAGAAGACAAGATACTGGCAACATGTGTGTGTATTTATCTCTCCTGAAGCCACACAGGCTTCAAATGAAATATGGAGAAAATATTCAACCAAGTGAATAGTGCAGTAGGAGTGGAAATACAGAAAACTTAAGGAAAGGCAATTCTCACTTTGCCCTCTACCCCTTGCTTGTCCCAGAGTCTCACTAACAGTCAGTTACTATAGATGTCTTTATGCAATGCTCCAGAACACCAAAATTGAGACTGTAACTCCTTATAAAGGAGAGCAGATTAGGTAACAGCCTCTCTGCTACTACACATTAATTTATATTTTCCCTCTGGAAACCCCAAATTTTGTCATGATCTTCTACAGCACAGAGGAAAACATGGAAAACACTGAAAAAGCAAGAGATTCCATGAACAACAGAAAACACTGTTTGGTTCTTTATGGGTTTTGTTGAGTTTATCTAAACAAATAGTGTTTAGACAGTAGGCACTGTCCTAAACAGAGGGAGTAGTGAGACTGCTATCCAGGCTCTGATTCATCCCACTGAGATCTCTGCATTTTGGGTAAATGTGTGTGAAATCTGTCAGAGGACTCTGAGCCACAGACACAATATCCTTCACATATCCCCCAGGGCAGCCCAGCCAACCACAGCAGCAATCTCATGAAGAACCTTCCCCAGTTCATCCCCAAGGGCAATTTCATAGCCCACAAATTCCACAACCGTCTGATCACATTTAAATTTTTCCAGCTTGGCAAACAGGTTATTATGGTGGAGGCATTTGAGGACAAGTTGAACATGCCAACGGTGTTGTTTCTGTGTTCCCAAAATAAATGTGGGTGTCATCCAGACATGCTGCTACAACCTAGTCTAACATCTTCCTCTCAAAGTTGTAAATAAAATGCTGGAATGTTGCTAGAGCATTAGAATGGCAAGGAATAGGACAGGATTTACCTGTACCAACTGCAGAAAGTGATCTGCTCTCAGTGGCCTGTCAGATGAGTTTATGCTCCCTGAAAAGGCATGTTTGTTCAAGAGCTTTAAATAGTTAATTAATAAGATGAGAGGCTATTAACTCTCAACTGTGGTTAGAGCAGGGCTCAGTCACCTACAAAAACACTTAAGAGGCCAGAACCTTATTTGACAAAGTCATGGTTATCCACTTAAGGATTCAAAATGGGAATTCCTTGGCAATCCTTTAAATGAGGTAGTCCCATGTATTCCCAGCTTCTGACTCAGGCAGCAAATATCTTCTAGAGACAAAAAATCACAGCTTCAGACCAGAAATTAACATGTGAGACATGGTATCTGTCCTCTGATAATATTCATACCACAAAGACTTAGGTATCTCACAAGCAGTTAGTCTCATCAGCTTGTGGCTCCAGTGTGGGGCATCAGTGATTACATAAAACTTCCAGTTTATTGCACCCTGTTATGAGGTAATCCAAGTCTCTCTCAAATATGCCAATCAAAAGAAATCCAAGAGCGATACTCTGAACGGAACCAGAATCTGTGGAAAGAGCAGTGGATGAACCCAGAATTGCTGAGCATGATGGGGCAATATGCAGATTGTATCCATTCAAACAGAAGTGATTTACTTTGGTTTGGAACAGTGAATCATGAAATACAGGTCTCAACATTACCAGGCATAAGCAGAACCGAGAGCTATCAGTTCACTCTAGAATCACACATGAACTGAAAACAAGCACAGTATAGACTGTTTAGAATTCCAGAATTCAATCTATATTTAAAAAGTTTCTGGATACCCTTCCTTGGATGCAGGGGGGAACAGAATCACAAAGGATGAGGAAAAGGCTGAAGTACTTAATGCCTTCTTTGCCTCAGTCTTTAAAAGTAACACCTTTTGTCCTCTGAGGATGCAGCTTCCACCTTCCTGAGCTGGATGACAGGGACAGGAACAGAAAGGATCCCTGAGAATCTTCAGTGGTAGCCTGCTACACCATTTAGACACTAACACATTTTTGGGGATGGATGGATCTCACAAGGGTACTGAGGCATCTGGCCAAAATGCTCACTGAGCACTTTCAACCATTGATCAGCAGTCCTGGCTCATTGGGGAGGTCCCAATTTACTGGAGGCTAGCAAATCAACACTCATTCACAAGAAGTGCAGGAAGGAGAATCTAGGGAGCTACACCCCTGCCATCATGACATCAGGGCCAGGGGAGTTATGCAGCAGATCTTGAATGCCATCACACTGCACACATAGCACGACCAGGATATCAGGCCCAGACAGGAGGGGTTTGTGAAAGGCTGGTCCTGCTTGACTAACCTGATTTCCTTCTATTACAAGGTGACCCACAGTGGATGAGGGAAAGGCTGTGGATGTTGTTTACCTGGACTAGTAAAGCCTGTGATGCCACTTCCCCTGTCATTCTCCTGGAGAACTGGCTTCTCACAGCTCTGCTGGGTGTGAAACTTCCTGGACAGTCAGGCCCAGGGAGTGATGGTGAATAGAATTACATCCAACTAGCAGACAATCACAAGAGGCATTCCTCGGGCTCAGTGTTGGGGACAGGCCTGTTAATATCTTTATCAATGACCTGGGTAAGGGGAATGAGCGCATCCTTTGCAAGTTAGGGACATGGTTTTGTGGTGGATTTGGCAGCACTGGGTTAATGGCAAAAGCTCTTTTCCAACTTTAATGATTCTGTGATTCTACATTGAATTTAGCCATCAACCAAGTCTAGATGCCTAGCTTTGTGAAAGAAAAAACCATCAACAAATTTTACTTTGATTGAAGATCAACTTCTTATGGCAGAATTAGTTGCCATCAGTCTATCACACATCTCGTGCAATAGGACCTACAAGGTCCAGTGGGTGGGTGTCTACCCAGTGGGTGGCACTCCACTAATCTGAATTATGGTATTTGAGCAATTTAGGGAGTCAGTGCATCAGTCAAAAAATTACAGCAATCATCTTTCAGACAATGGACTGCAACGGCTAATGAAATTACACCAGCTTTCATCACAAACACAGAACAAGACAAACTCTAACTGAAAAAAAACCCTACCAACCAAAAAAGACAGCATGATCTAGATGAGTAAATTCACTACCATTCACACAATTTACACCCATCCCTGCCTTCCTGTTCCTAGATCTTAGACCATGACCCTTAATCTGAAAAAGCTACAAAAAAAAGTAATTTATTTTGGAACTCTCAGCATTTGAAGACTAGCAAAAATGAAGTCACAAAGTTCTAGTGATAATCTGAGATAAACCAATAGGCAAGTCAGTATGGAAAACCAACAGTGAGATGAGGCTACTGTTCCCACAGAGGGACCTGTGAGTTATAGACAACAGAGGCTTCCCCCAGTTTTGCAAATATTGAACCTCAGGCAAAAACTTTCCCTTCAGCTGTTTTCCTCACCACCACCTGCTTAATCACCTCTGTAAATACAGGTTCAAATGAAGGCCATTTGAGACACTGGCAACCACTTAAAAAAAAAGAGGCTACCACTAGCTTCCCTTGACTGTATGCAAGCCCTGCTGGAAAAGAAGCCCAAAGTTATGGTGCCTGTTTGTCCCTCAGTACAGCATCCTTCTTTTGACTCCCTGCACTTTCATTTCCTCTGTTTCCCATTCACAAAAACTAGCAATGTGCATTCTGTCCCTGCCAGCCTTCCAAGTTGCTCCCTGGGAAGGTCTCACTTGCTGGGGATAGCTGCAGGCTCCACTACCCATCAAAAGTGCTGTGCCAATTTTGCACGGCACTCCACAGTGTCAGTTTTGGCCAGGGCCTACCACTGTCCAGGCCCACTTCCTAAACACCTTGATGTCCCTGCTTCCACTAACATTTTACTCTTTTCTCTCCTACACCTGTGGCAATGTCCTATTAGGGTGTGCCCCTGCATGTGAATGCTCATGCCAAACAGTGGGCACAGGGATATTTAGCTTGCTATGGAACACCCAGAATAGTAATTATTTCAACCAATCCATTGTTTCAGCAATACCTAAATTAGTACACCAGGGAGGTAAACATACCCTAAATCCTGACCCAAACAGTGGTTCTGACTGCCAGCTAACACAACTCCGTGTTTCCAAGAAAAAAAACCAAAAAAGCCAAGAAAGCAACACTGAGGCTCATTACCTGTGAATTTCATCATGCATGAAGCATGTCACTGCTGTTAACAACATTTGTTGAATTTAGTGAGGCAAATTAAAGGTGAAAGGTTTCGTTTTTCAACCAAAAGCCCAATCTATTCTGAAGCAATGTATTTTCATTAATAAGTGTAAATTCAGATTATCCCTTTTGAGGGCACTCTGTCTGGGTGTCCTGTGGTGCTATATTACTCTATTACTCTGTAAACATGTTTTTGAAATATTCTTTTTCTTCTCCATTACCACCTCTTCCTTACTCTTGGGACAAAAGGATCTTTTCCTTGACATTTTAAAGCATTAAAACAGCTCGAGGGGTAAAGAAAACATTTTTCATGTAATCTTTGAAAAGTTTAGTTGTCAAGGAGACCAAGACCTTAGCGACCAAGTATGGAGGCCTATTCAGCTCACTAACATGCTTGTGAAAGAAGGTGCAAGGATGCCAGTATACCTGGAGGCAATCATGCTTAGTGTTTCAGCAGCATCTTGCTTCCTGACATGTCTTTATTACACAACTAAACAGTGACTCAGTTTTTCTTCTCTTTGGATGGTATCATCTGGTGAGAAAAACATGGTTAAAGAACCTCACTTGGGTGATATATTGCCTCAATAAATCACTGGATTGAGGTATGCTCTGGAAATGTCATTCACAGACTGACGCTTTCCAAAGGAGAACAGGTCCAAGAACACAATTCATATAATTGCAGAATTAATGACAGTCAAAAAGTAACAAATTGGAATGCTTTCCTAACTCCAGGCAAAAGGGACACTATCAAATGGGTCTCTCTGATATTGCTTCTGTTGCCAGGATAGGAGCATGTCCCACAATACCCAGGCTGAGACAGACAGCAGTAGATGCTTGGCTTTTTCAGTTTTCACAAAAGTAAAATTTTGTTTGCAAGTTCTATGTCTGTCCATAGTCTGTTTGCTAGCCTAGAGAAGTACCTAGTGAAGTGTACAGCCTTTCATGGGAGACAATGCTTTCGTAAGGTTAACCACTAAACCAAATTATTTGTAAATATTTTAGAAGTAAATGACAGAAAAAGCATTTGAAGTCTGAAAGAGCCATGGATTTGCACCTCAAATAACACTTAAAATTGAATAAAACATAATAAATAGCAAATATAATTTAAAAGCATTTTGTGATAAAATGCATAGATAAGCACGTGCAAGGCATATCAGTAAAAAACTCAGGAATCCCTAGAGATTCTGTCAGAACCAGAGCTAGTCAACATCTTTGTCAAGGACCTAGAGAATGCAATGTAGGGATAACAGCAGGGCCTTTTTCAGGTAGTCGAGTGCCACACTGACCATCAGGAATTCTGAAAGCCAATCCAGGGAGTTTGCACAATGCTCAGGGGCCACTGAACCTCATTGTGAAGTTCTGTATCAAGGAAAGAATAACCTAAACTTTGCTTACCTGGTGCTGCATTCAGAACAGTTTCCATTAGTGGAAATGCTAATGGAGTCATCAATAAGAGCTCTTGGCAATTCTGAGTTAAGTTTGCAACACCAGTCATAAAATGCTGTGTGTCATTAGGAAAGACAGTCACAACAAAACAAAGAAAATAATTTTGCCACTGGGGACACCTTGCTCCATCCATATTTTAAATGTGTTTGCAGTTCTGGTCTGTGCATCTGAAGACAGAACAGAGCACGAGACAGACTAGAATTAAAAAAAAAAAAACCAAACCAAAACCAACACAAAGAAGTGAGACTTAAGTGATAGAGAGGATGTACCTTAAATTTACATTCGTAAATGTAAATTTACAAAGAACAAAAAGAATAAGGAATCTATATATGAGAAATATATGGTAAAAAAAGACAAATTATTAAACACCATACTACCATGTGTTATTTGAAATACTGTCCTTTGTGGTTTTGGTTTAGTTTTTTTCTTGCTTAGTGCATTTCTTCCGAAGTCCAAATGTCGTTTCCAACTTATTGGCCCATTGTTCAGGGATCCAGTTTTAAGTGTACTTTAAAGATCAAAAAATTGCAGACTACAGCAAGTTACTACTCTGCATGAGTGCTAATAAAATGCCAACCTAGCAACAACTTCTTCTTTGAATGAAGTCACTCTTCTGTGTACACCACAGCCTTGCAAACCAGCACGCTTGTCACATCCTGCCCAGCAGCAGTGGCCTGGAATAAATATAAGGAGAACTTTAATATAGCAAAGAACACAATCACTGACACTGATGCACGTGTCATTAAAACAGATATTACCAAGAAGAGGAAAGGTGGATGGTAAGTTTAACTCATGATAAAATAACAAGAGAATAGCTAGTCCTACTGCAAGGAGAGAGTATTTCTTAGCTGAAAAGCTTTTTAGGGTTACTTGGATCCCCTGAAACACATTGAACAACCACAGGATAAATTCTCAGTCATCTGATCAGTTCCACTCCTCTAATGCTTCCTAGATATTTAGCATTCGTTCACCAATACTTGCATCTCAGCTTTCCACCAGGCAGCTTCCATGCTACACTTTTAAAGTAATGGCAGATAACAGACTTGTCCATATTCTATTTAAGAGATCCATTTTCAAAAGCCTTGAGTTAGCTTGCACTTGTTTTGATCTTACTTTTATTTCAACTACTTTTAACTACTGCCTTTCATTCACAGTGTTAGGGTATCAGCTAAAGCAGGTCTAATTCTGTGAATTGTTTTGGTAGACAACTCGCTGCAAGGAAGAGGTGTTTCAATCTTGATTTTTTGTTGAAAGGAATTTTGGTTGTTTCTTGCTCATTTGATAGCTGGTTTTCATATTGGCAGAGAGAGGGGGGAAGGGCAAAACAAGAACTCTTTTTCATAACAATTACAGTATATTTTTGTTTAATAACACAGAGGTTGACAAAGCCAAGCTCAGCAGCACTGCATGGACAGTCAAAAAATTTCCCATTGGAAATCCTGGGTTTATATTTTTTAAACCTTATGAACTTATGCTTTTTGCACCTCCAATAGTGTATTCAATAAGTGCCTTTTATTCAAAAACTGAGCACAGACATAAGTTTCAACAATTTCCTCCAAAAATTAAAAACTCAAACACAACCTATTTTTATGACTAATAGACACTTTCATGTAATGCCTCCTCTCTTTTACTTCCTGTCCAGTGAGCAGTCTAGCAGAGATCACTCAGAGATCACTAATACCTTCATTTTGTGTTGAAATGA
>VYXF01010446.1:3581706-3635472 GCA_013397295.1 Polioptila caerulea
AAAAGATGAAGCAAGCAGGAACAATGCTAATTACATTTTGTATGCAGTAAGAATGGGCAGGAGGATGGGGAGGCATGGAAAACAGGCCCCTGCAGAAAACGTGTGGAGGATGAAAACAAAGTTCTCCTGAGATGGATAGAAGTTTCAGTTCCACAGGCTTTGAAATGAATGGTTCAGATGTTGTGAACACAATGGATAGTAATGATGATTACTTTTGCCAATGCCTATGGTGATGTTATAAGCTAATTATATTAGTCATTTACGCAAAGGCAAGATGCCTTTGATAACTACTATTTGGAGCAACAATTCAGCATGTTGAGTCACTGTTAAGTCACTCTTAGAGACAGACTCCAATTCAACTGACACCCAATGAGTCTTCAGCAACTTTGTTGGACACAGCAGTTTTACTCTGCATTTAAACCTTTGTAGAAAAAAAAATCCAGTTCTGGCTATTTTTCTATATACATTCCTTTTTATTTTTCACAGTTTGTCTTAATCACCTAATCCACACCTCATGGGACTGCATTAATGCACATACTGTATCTGAAGGTACCTGATGTCCATAAAAAATATTAGTCTCCATTTAGCTTTATCTATTTTGACATTAACTACTCTGATTCTTTGGAGCCATTAATTTCTCATTAAATGATAGGGAATCCAGATGTATTACTCAGTGAGAACATAAGCACCAAAATACTGCTTGTATCACTGAAAAAATTTCTCCTTTAAATCCCTTTTGAGGAATATAATTAAGCACCAGCTTTTCATGAAAATCTAAAAGTGCCCATCTTATTAACAAACAGGGTCATGCCCACAAATCCCACCAAATTCCCCCAAGGTATGAACAACTTTTCAGAGACAGGAAAAAGGAGAACATTAATGCCTGATGATTTTAAAGGATATGTCTCCAGGATTTTCTAGATGTTTCTGTATCATTAGAGGAAGACAGGTGTGGCAACCAGCAACCTATTTTAATATTACAAGTTACGTTCTCTTCCGTAGCTCAAGATTTTCTTTCTGAGAATGAGATTGTGAGAATATTTGAGCCTCCAGGCTTTGGACACACTGGCCGAAGATCCTTCTCAGTCTTCACCCAAAATTGTCAAGACAGAGAGGAGCCAACCAGCTGTTTTAATATTTCTGCCTGCACAGATGCTTACCAAGGCCTCTGCCAGCAAAGCTCTGCTCTGCCATAGTATCTCGGTAAGCAGATCATGTCCTACCTTCCTAACACAGCCCTATTATCCACAGTGAAATCTTCCTGTTGGGAAATGGAAGGCAGCAAGGGCAGGAGATATCTACCAACTTTGTGCTAGCAAATAAATCTTCAGCACACAAGTCAGTTTTCATATGGTGTAAGTGCATAACAGGGCACTCACTCAAGACAGGACCTTTTCTACAGGTCTGCAAATCCACAGGTCTAAAAGGCCACAAGTGTCACAAATATCTGCTAAATACAACGTAATTTATGGCTGCAATGGCAGTAAAGTGAAATTTCTGAACCCTCCCAAGTTAATGTAGGTTAAAAGTCAATGAGATAAATAGCAATCTTTGTGCCCATTTCAAGAGCAGCACATACATTCCTCTGGTTTAGACTGATCAGTCTTCCTAAGGATAAATGCTCCAGAGCCTTCCCAGCCAGGAGCTCAAAATTATCCCATCCTTAGACTCTTAGCAAGAAAAGCCTTATTTCTGCCCTTCTGGTCATATGGGATTCTTTACATATTCATGAATCTGATTTCTCAATAATTGTACTATAGTTTTTAGTCACAGAAAAAGAATTACATCTGTGATGAATTTTCTTTGTTTTCAGATTGTCTCCTGACCTTTGACATCTTAATCCATATTAACCCAAAGCTTTCAAACCTTGCGTTTATGACAACTATTGTGACTAGAATCCAATCAAGTCTTTATTAATAGCCACTGAATACTTATATGTGATCTTGTGGGGAAGATCAGAGCTGTCATCATTGTTAATGGAAAATAGAAAGAGATTTTCAGAAAACTGTGTCAGGACTTCCCCAGGCTCAAGTCACTTGGGGCTTGTAATGCTGTGCATTAGGAAAGCCTCCAGTAAGAAGAAATAGCAATTCACATGGCAAGGATATAAAATATAAAATTTAGAAATAATTCTTAATCTCTGCTCACTTTTAGGAGTCAGTAATTTTTACAAGTTACCTTTATTGTGTATTTCCACTTCATAAATTTTTGAAATTGTTTTCAGGCACAAAATTGAAGGAGGCACTGTTAGGGATACAATTTCTACTAATTCTTATATTAGCTAATTCCAAGAAGCATGCAAGGCTCATCAGCAAGAAAATGCTTGTGTTTACACATAATATATGTTCAATGAGTATATTAATTTTTATAGCACAATTTATTTCAAACTTAGTAATTGTCAAGATCAGTGACCACACAATACTCACTGCTCCACAAATCAGTGTCCATTTTCCAGCATTCTGACCAGCCCTGGTGCTGCTCTTATATTTTTTTCTCCTCAAGGGGTCAGCTCATTGTTGGATTCCTTTGAACTTTGTCTGATGCCAGGTGTTTAGAGGTGGATGAATAGTGACAATAGTTTAACACACATTTCATGAAGAAATGACTTTTTGAAGGTCAGTTCTAGGAGCTTGAGTTTGAAATGCTGTCTGAGGGAATGCGGATTACAGGAGAGTACTTGATTCTTGACCTATGGGCTTTTTGTGCTTGCTAATTTTGAAAGAAACTTTAAAGCCTCTCCTGGAGAATCTTTCTTATTTGTTCTGCCTTTTATCTAAAAAAGCATTTGAAGTCACTTTTGCTTGAGAGAAAACACTTTCTGAGTTTAAAAGTGGGAAGAAGATTCCTCTGTTGGATTGCTTTGTTGTTGGATCTTTGTGACTTCCTTAACTTTCAAACACTAACTGTTCATATTTATAAATCTTGTCTGCTAGGCAAGAGTGTTAGGAATTTTTTGAGTAGCCATTATGCTGTGAAATCCTACTTGATACTTGCTCAGATAACGCTGGCATCCAGCTGTGTAGCTGCAGTTTGACATCTATCGACATTCAAAACCTAGTCTTAAATTCCATCAAGACTTCAGTTACTTACAAACTGTTTCCTTTACAGATAGTACAGAGCCAGTGTAAAAGTTACTTCTTGCGATATATGTCAGTATTTCTGTTGTTTTGTTTTGTCAAATCAGTAATATAGAAATGGAATAGAAAATTGAAAAAGAGAACTAAATCTAAAACTGTATAAAATATTTCATCTTCATCCTCCCAGTCTGGCAGCAAAGGTAATGCGCTAATTGGCATAAAGATGGCATAATGAGAAATCAAAAATATTATCCACATGATCCAGTTCCTAATACAAGTACTTTATCATCTCAGCAGGGCTTACAATTTTTGAGGTAAATTATTCTGGAAATAAAGTGTTCAAAAATTCATAAAGGCCATATTGTTATGGGATCTAAATGGAGAACTACAAGTTCAACTCTCTCCAAGTGGAGTCCAGGGTAAATTTTTTTGTTGGTAAGAAAAGGAACTACACAATTGTATTATCTTTTCTTCTATCCTCCCAAACAACTTACAAACTCGTTGTCCTATTTCAATCCAGCCTGAAATGTCAAAGATAACTGTGTTTCTACATCACTCATGAGAATTGAAAGTAGAAAGAGAGCAGGGACAAGGTTAGTATCTCTACTAAGGGGAGGGACAAGGTTAGTAGCTCTACTAAGGGGAGGCACTACTAAGTTTGGCTCCCTCACCCTCTGTTTGGCTGACCAGGCAGTATTGCATCTTGCCCTGAGGCTTGCCTGCACCTAGGGGATGATGTCACATGGGAAGGGAGGGAGATTAATTCAGTTCAGGGATTAAGAAACAAAAGCATTAGATCTCATTAGCTCTGCTGTTCTTGGAACAACAAACCCTCCTCCCCCCACCACCTCTATCCCGGTCAGCTTTTCTTTCAATATATAATAATATTAATCCTTTACAGTTCTCAGCTCTATCTGGCAAGTCCTAAATTCTCTGAAATAGAGGACCAGTTTGTGAATTTTTTTTTTCCACTCTTGCTCACTTAAGTAGTCTCATTAACCCCACTATTCATGTAAGCCACCTGCTGTTTGCTTGAGCAAAGAATGCATAAAAGTAAGCAGGAGCTTTGGGAAAAGTAAAATTTCTACTTACACAGTTCACATGCCCAGTGCTGCATATATTGTTAACAATGGCACTACAAACACTTCCCATAAAAGAACATTTGGGACCAGATCCGTAGCTTTTTAACTCAATAAGAGTCTGATTTCAACAGAATTTTGGATCAAAGCCATAAAAAGCAAACTACTTTTAGAACCCAGCCTTTTACAAAATGAGCGACTGCTAGTAGGTGTATCACCAACCTTCAGTATTTTAACACCACACCCTGACATATGTGATTATTCATTATTCTGTGGGAAAAAGACCTTTATATGTAAATCCTGGGAATACAGCAGATTAAAATCAGGTAGAGTACTTAAACACATTTGTAATAATTAATAAAAAATTACAAACAGGTGAGAGAGGATAACTGCCTCTGAAACATTTATTCTACTGGTAATTTTATTACCATTGAATTCTTGCCAGCCAGGAAACACCTAGAGGCTCATGTTTCACACCCAGTATTGCAGAGGTGAAAAGGTAGAACATTCTGCCTTAACAAGTATGCAAAGAGCAACTTCAAGCGGAAACAAGTTTAGCACCCAGCTCTAACTGGCTCAGCCGCAGAGAAGCTCTCCACAATAACTCGCTGGGTTGCGCAGCTTCTGTGAGACGGCGAGCTTCTTCTTTGGCTCTTGGCTGTGGGGAGGCATGTGGTGTGCATGCATGCTCCCCAAATCCACTTGCCCTGTGAAGGTTTGCACTAACTAGCTGCTTTTTCTGCCTGACTCCCTGCCATATATATATATATTTTTAAAAAAAAGGCACATCACAAGTTTATATTTAAAGAGTGCTAGCTAAGGAGCTACATTATAATCATGCAGGGTACAAACTGCGTCTTTTCTAAACCAGCAATAAAATTTTGTAGTGGAATAATTATTCATCTCTTGAAGAATAAATTCTTCTGTTGTAATATACTACACAACCCAGAGGCATAGTGATCTCTCCAGATGACAGTAATTCTCACTATCCTTATCAAAAATGACAGTTGCTCCTTTGAAGCAGATTGCCATGGTAAGGCACTAGCTGAAAAGCCAGTTTTGTTCTGTCACGATAGGAACCTATCCCAACTCCTCATACACTAACACCTTCCTTCTGTGAAAGCAAATAGAATAAATCTTTTCCATTCCTCCCCAAGATTTGTATGTCTGTCCACGGTGTGTGAAGTTGACTGGAAATCTAGATACACAGAGTAGAGCAGACAAAGTTGATCTAAACAAAGGCAGAACAAAAATATTTGCTTGGCTTCAGCCAGATACCCTCTTCACCTGCAAATATAGGGTCTCAGACATGCTTGTATTTAGTATCCAGAACTATTCCTATTTAGGACATCCAAATAAGCATTAGGCATTTTTAAATGAATGTTGATCCATGTATTTCTTCAATACACATTCTGTAATAGCAATAGGAAAAAATGTGAACCAATACACCCATAAAATGGCACTCTAAATACTTCTGTACTGTGCCTGACATCATCTCTGCCATGAGGAAGAATTGTGTTTGGTTTTTGCTTTTTAAATCCAAGGCCACAGCACTGGCTTTAACACAGATAAAATTATTGGCACCACTATTGACATGACTGCAGCTAGTACCACTCCTGCCCAGAGTACTGGCACAGATGCAAGTAGATACACCTTGAAAGGAACTCCTTACAGTCTGAAGTCAGTCTGATTTGGCCCAGGAAGAACAAGGTTTAAAATAAGCACCAGCAAAATGGCATTTTGAATGCCAGTCTGTATCATCTAGCTCTGTAAACTGCTCTTGTATTCTTTCCCTGGGCAAAATGAAAATGTGGAAAACGAACACGCTTTGGGGTGTGATATATTCTCAGAATGATCATAGTCAAAGCACAGAAACTCGACACAGCTAACAGGGAGAAGGAAAGCCTTCTAACAAGCCTATGGTAGCACGGAAAAAAACCTAGATGTTTTGGGCACATAAACCTCTCTAAAGACAGAAATAGAAGCTTTATATTTACATTATTGCAATTATTCAGGCAGAGACTGGTAGCTCTCCTGTGCTGCTGAGGTGACCAGTAACACTACAGTGAGAACAGCCCAGCAGTAATCCAAAGGCTCACAACCATACTTCAGGAAGGTTTGACGAACACAATTATGAATTAACTGAAGTAATTAAATTAATTAATCTGTTCACAAATAATTCATAGAACAGGGAAAGACAAACTAGTAAGATGAGTCTATAAATGATAAAGATGGGTGGGAGAGAGAGAGCAATTCCATCTAGCTGCATGTGTATATTCATTACATCACTCAAATTTAATTTGTACCAGGAAGAAAGGAGGAGCCTTATCCGCTATCATCTTGCACATGATGAGATCATTTTCATCTGTGCAAAGTGAACATGGGGTCTTATTCCATCAGAATCCTGTATTCCCATTTAAGGATTTTACATCTACCACACACTGGTGTAACTGACCAGACATATTATCACCTCAGGCATATTGTCAGCCTGCATATGGAGCTAGCTAGGATTAGCTAAAAGATGCAGTTGGAATTATTTTTATAAATAGGAAATAAATAGCACGGGGGGGTGGGGTGTGGAGAATGCTGGCTTATGATAGTAAAGGTGGTTTAACATTTTATATATATATATATATATATAAAATTTATACTTTGTTATAATTTGTTAGCACTCTGGACACATCATTTTTCATCATGTACTTTGAACGAGGGAAAGATACACTTTATAAGAATCCTCCATGCTTATATTATAGCATCATTCTCTCTTAATAGCCTTCTGGCTATCCACATGCTTCATAGTAGAAATTATCTGCCAAAATCACTTAATGCTGAAGATATCATGGGACTGCAGAAAAAAGTCCACATTGTAGTTTGTCTTCATTTCTTCTTCGATTTCTTTATTTTTCCATCAATCACAATAGTTGATTCGTTAATGGTGCCCTTGAGAATCCCTACCAAGAAAGCAGAAAGTCCACAGATTCTCTCTCAGTCAGATGTTTCAAGCACTCTCTGAGGATCTTGTAAATCTTCTCTAATACAGAATGGATCATTCAGGTCTCAAAATGTTTAGTATAATCTTTCCTCCAGTCAGCCTAAGGGACCACAATCCTCAGGGTTGCAGCCCTTCCCCTAATTTTCTGAGGTTTTGAAAATGTCAAGACTAATCTTAGGTTCACATAGGGCTTTTTTTAAGTAAGTTGCTTGACCTTTGTGTCCCACAGATATTCTGACTGATGCAAGCCAATTACAAGGAAAGTTTGTCACCATTTTTTTTTTCCTTGGGATACTCATTGACCTTCCTGCTACATGAAGCACCTTTAAGACTTCTGAAAATCCATAGTTACTGTTGATCTGACCTCAAACCAGTCAGCAGCTACAAGTTCTGTCCTGGCTGCATGTTGGCAGAGGAATAATCTTCTCTCATAACCTAAAAGAATTGCCACAGTAATGCATCAGTCGTAAGAATAATATCCAAGCATGTGAAAAGCTTTTTATTAACTGCCTTCATAGAGTTTTACAAAGTTGAGGAAATATTACTGCTATTTTAAGGGGAAAACTCAAGCATTGAGCAATGCTACATGCTCAAGGTCACCCCGTAGGAGAAGGTCAGAGCTGCAAACACAGACTTGATTTCATAAGGCCACACATAGGATTCTAACCTTATTAATATGAGTCAGTGTTGTTCAGCAGATTAACCAATCAATCACATATTCTTTCTGTTTTCCATTTTAATATGGGCTCTGACACCTAGTCCCTCTAATAGCCTTGCTTAAGCCACTGAGAGGAATCACTTTTTATAGGGAAATGTCCAGAGTTTTTCTTCCTCACATGCAATTTAGGTTTTCATCATTTGCTTCCTGACTCTTGGAACTCTATGCCACTGATAGGAATCACTTTTTATAAGGAAATGTCCTCACATGCAATTTAGGTTTTTATCATTTTCTTCCTGACTCTTGGAACTCTATCTTGCACAAGGATAGGCATATTTAATAATTTACTTTTTCAGTTGTGTAACTTGCACTGACAAGTCCTGATTGAAGCAATACATAGATTTGTGCCCCCCAAAAAAATTTAAGATGCAAACCCAAGCATTCCATCTCTCCAGATCTAAATATGTATACATGGAACTACTCTTCAAAAATGACCTACAAGGATGCCAGATGATACATGAGAGTTGCCCATAAGTCTGCAAAATGCCATATTAT
Source organism: Polioptila caerulea (assembly GCA_013397295.1). Lineage (NCBI taxonomy): Eukaryota > Metazoa > Chordata > Aves > Passeriformes > Certhiidae > Polioptila > Polioptila caerulea. The sequence continues at coordinate 3,590,068 of VYXF01010446.1, forward strand.
GTTAAATTGCCATCCTAAAACAGGAACAAAAAAACATTCNGCAAACACAGACTTGGTTTCATAAGGCCACACATAGGATTCTAACCTTATTAATATGAGTCAGTGTTGTTCAGCAGATTAACCAATCAATCACATATTCCTTCTGTTTTCCATTTTAATACGGGCTCTGACACTTAGTCTCTCTAATAGCCTTGCTTAAGCCACTGAGAGGAATCACTTTTTATAGGGAAATGTCCAGAGTTTTTCTTCCTCACATGCAATTTAGGTTTTCATCATTTGCTTCCTGACTCTTGGAACTCTATCTTGCACAAGGATAGACATATTTAATAATTTACCTTTTTCAATTGTGTAACTTGCACTGACAAGTCCTGATTGAAGCAATACATAGATTTGTGCCCCCCCAAAAAAATTAAGATGCAAACCCAAGCATTCCATCTCTCCAGATCTAAATATGTATACATGGAACTACTCTTCAAAAATGACCTACAAGGATGCCAGATGATACATGAGAGTTGCCCATAAGTCTCCAAAATGCCATATTATGTTAAATTGCCATCCTAAAACAGGAACAAAAAAACATTCATAGACCACATTATGAACAACATAATTCAGCTAAATTTGCTAGGAGGTTGGAGGAATTGTCTCATTGACCCAAGACCCAAATCTGGTCCTCTATTTGCTTATTCTGGCTGAAAACCAGTCAGCTACATCTACAAAGAACATAAATAAGATTTTCCAGCATTTCACAATATTAAGGCCTGATCAGTGTCTTTCAACAGTTTTAAGTGTCATTTCAAGTGTCACATCACTGTGTTCTGGCAGTGGATACTTGTGCACATGGAGAATATGTGATTTGGCAGAGCATGTCCCTAGATTTCAGTGCAATCATATTTTGATCTGAGATACTGTCACTCCACTTATACTCAGGAAGCACATCTGTAACATGATATGGATTCCAGGAAGGAAAACATGTGATTTTTCCTTTTTCAGATGCCTTGCTACAATAGACAGAAGGCAGAAAGGTAAGGAAGACAACCTGCAATTTTACCCAGCATTCACTCTAAAAGCACTATCTGAAGGTAATGGGACAATATAAAGATTCAAAGAAAACAACTTTTCTACCCAAAGGTATAAGAACAGTGCTAAGATTTCCTGAAATTGTCATCAACATTTCTCAGTATTGTCCCTCTTCTATTGTCACTATTGATCCTGAAAGCTAAAATAGCTAAAATAGCGTACCTCTCATGGCCATTCCTACACTACTTTGAGATAGGCAAGGTTTAGATCTTTCCTTACTTTTCTTGGTTATAGATGATGGAACAGATGGGCAAGTTGTAGGATTCTTCACAGCTGTTTTGTCTTAATGAACACACCTTGGGACATGTTCTTTTCAATGTGTACCTCTCCTTCATTTCCTACTCTTAACATTTGCAGTGGAGCTACTTGAGAAGGAGAAGGTAACCTAAAATTTCAAATCTGATTGACTCTTTTTATAACAAGGTTGTTGGTACAAATACTGAAATAAACACTTATGTGAAAAACACAGACTGTGAAAAGGGAAATATCTTTATCTAGCAGGAGTAGATTTTACAAGTCTTCCTAATTTTATTACTTTCCAAGCAATCATTCTGCAAAGGTGTTACACCTGTTGTGAGTGCCATGGAGAACTGTGAAGTTTCCTCATACTGTATAGCACCATTACAGAAACACCTGTGTTAAAAATAACTTCAAGCTTTTCTACTCTGAAATATTCCTTAAGTTTTTAAATGTTTCCTTTCTTACCTGATGCTTTAATACTTGCACTATATTCCAGACCATAACTGTCACAGCAAAAGCACCACCTTTTTTCTTCCATTCTTCTGACAAAGGCTAGTACTTCTGTTCAGTGACAAACAATTGCACCTATAGTTGTAATAAACAGACAGAAGTGTGGCAAGTTGGAATGAAAAACTCCACAGTGCAACATTATTAATTTGGTGCTTGCTTCCTCGCCCTCATGTAAGTTGCAAGTGCCACAAGTGGCACCATGTTGGTCTGGAGAAAGGCCCTCATCCAGCAAGAGACATGGCATCCACATCCACCCCAGTGTCCTACAACACTGCTGGGGTGGAACAATAAGCCCAGACTGAGTCCTGGCATGCATGAGAATTGCTCTCAAAGAGGGGGGTTGAAGCGTTTCCCAAGATGAGTGAAGAAGAGTGGAAGAGCATTGAACTGAACAAACTTGAAAATATTTCACCATGAAACTGATTCTTGATAACCAGAATAGAATCACTCTATCGACAATAGCTCGTGCAGGAGTACAAAAGAACAAGATTATCTTTGCAATGGTCTTCAAAATCATTTCCTCTTTTGGGAAAGAATTGTCAACCAGAAAAACCCACACATCTGTCTTTTATACAATGCTCTTCACCCAACTCAGTATGGCAGACACTTGAGAGGAAAGAGAAGTGCAGAATGTTGAAAAAGGGTGGAGTCCTTCTACCACTTCTGAGCTGTAAAATTCAATGAGTTAGGGTCAAGTAGCAGCAGGCTGAGGCAGCTTGAAAAGTACAAAGCTTTTTACTTTTCACCCTTGTCCTGATTGTTAACACTGAGTAGAGCCTTTTCTTGGTGTATAGTACAGCATTTCTTGTAGAATCAATAAAATCTCAGACCAAAGAAAAACTACCAATAGTCTTCTTCCCAGAAATAGCACATTCTCAATTCTCGTTCACTCCTTTATCCGCCAGCTGTTTTGACTGATTAGTCAAAGGCACACTCCTTGTTGACATAAAATGTGTGGCAAAAACAAGTGTATAAATGAATAATTATTTCCAACACTTGCAATGAGATTAAGCGCTTATTGGATTAGGAAAGTAACAGGATTTAATGGGGTCATTTATGCTGCAACTCCAGTATAAAAATGTACAGTGCATGCATACATATCAGATTACTATCTCTATAGTCCATCTAGCTATAACTATTTAAATATTTTATCTATACAGCACTAATACATTTCTGGCCTCTTCCTTTTTAGTACACTACAGGTGAGTGTCCTTGGGCATCTCTGTAGTGAACATAGCTGTGATTGCCATTTGTGAACCAGCATTTTTCAGCATGAGCTAATATCAGTAACTTATAAATTTCCCAGAAGTCTCTGACACATACACAAAATGCCTCTCTCATTGCCTCTCCTCCCTCTGTATGTTGCTGGAGTCATCACATTTGTTGCAGCATTCCTACAGTTTCCTGGGAAAAAGAAAGGAACAGTAAAGGATTATTTGGCAAAGCCACATATGAACCACTGTACTGGTTGTGTTTGGCAAGGGTTTGGGGGCAGGAGGGTTGTAGGGGTGACCTCCCTGAGCAAAGGCTGAGGGCTGCCCCATGCTGGACACAGACAGCTCCAGTGACCTCCCCAGAAAACACACCACAGGACACAGCTGAGTCTGGGAATTTGGGCTATCTCTGAAAACATATTTAGGAATGGGTAGAAAATATTGTACAGACAGAGGAGGAGGAGGGAGGAAAAAAGGAGTGAGAAACAATAGAGGAAATACCAGTGTCAGAGGTGGAGGTTCTTCAGCATCTGGAGGAAAGGACCATACGAGAGGGAAGAGATATTCTTGAAGGAACAGCAGGCCAGGAAGAACCCACACTGGAAAAGGTTTCTTCCAGAAGGATTGCAGCACATGGAGAGGACCCACACAGGAGCAGAGGAAAAGTGTGAGGAGGAAGGAGCAGCAGAGAGAAACTGTTATGTATTAACTGTCACCTGCATTCCCCATCTTCCCACCAATGCTCACTGGGGCCGTGAGAGGAATCAGGACTTAAGGGGGAAAGTTAAGCCTGGGAAAGGGGGAAGCAAAGGAGTTGCTTTAGTATTTGTGTTCTTGTTTCTCACTACCCAAATCTATTTAAACTGGCAACAAATTGAGTTAATTTTCCAAAGTTGAGCCTGTTTTGCCAATGACAGTAATTAACAATTGATCTCCCTGTCCTTACTTCAACCTGCAAGCTTTCTTATTCTTGTTTTTTTCTTATTTTCTCCCCCTGTCTAACTGAGGTGGAGTAAAGCTGGGTGGGCATTTGGCTGCTAGCCAGGATTAACCCATTTGCAAGTTCTAGATTGATTTTTTTCAGACACTATGATGTATAGATGAGCTTGTGGTGTACCGTGTGTCTGGTTTTTTGGCTAATTTGAAAAAGAATTACCATAAGCATCTGTGCCTTACATGTAAGAGCAGTATGGACATCTGAATTGCCGAAAAAGAAGCTTCTTTTTAGTCTAGACCACAGAGCAATGAACTCTCTGATGCTACCTTGATCTAGAGCTGATCAAAAAGTCAAAAGTTACTTGGTGTGGGAAATTGTAGGAGGGTCAGAATAAACAGAGATGTTCACAAAACCAGGCTGACTGAGTCCTAAAGAATACTCAAAAGTGTAGAATCAATCAAGAGCGGAAATAGCAGTAGGTATTTCTCTATTTTGAATCACTCTGTCTTTTGACTTGTCTAAACTGAAAGAAGCCTGGTTTACATGCCATCTGCACTCTGCCTTCTGTATGTTTAATCTGTTATGTGTCCTTTAAAAACAAGTACCTGGCAGCTTAAAATTCTGGAAAATAATACTGGCTGTAGGACCCTACTCATAAGTGAGAGAAAAACGGCCTTTTTTCCAGGAATAAAGTTAAATCAAAGATGCAGTAACTAAAGTTTTGTGGTTGTTGCTGGTTCCATTCACAGGAAAATCAGAAAAAGTGAAAAACACTGAGGAAACATAAGCTTTTTTTAACAACATTTTTAAACTACATAAACTATTTAACTTAACCCAAAGTGGACATTTCAGTCTGATTTTATTTACTTTTTAAAAACACATTTCAAGAAAAATTGAACATGTATAGCATATTCAAACCAGAAAATGATACCATTTATTTTAAAATATTTCAATGAAAAATCAAAATATATCTTCCAATTTATTTTAAGGAGTTTAGGAGAAGTTACTTTTTGTTTGGTTGGTTTGGACAAGGAACTCGATAAAATGAAATAAAATTCTCGGATGTGTTTGATGCTGCTGTATGTGTATATGAAAAATACATATATGTGTCAGATGAAAAATATTGACAAACTTCACCTGGAGCCAGACACAATCTACCTGGCATGTTGAAGCTCTGGAGCTGCTACAAGAGAGAAGTCTGGGCAAGGCTGAGGGACGGATCGGTGCTTACTATTGATCCCAGTAAAGTTGCTTAGGTCTTTGAATATCAGACAAAGATAAAAAACATATAACGAAACCAAACAAACAAAAGGCATATTCCCTTTGTTGTCCTTTTATTTAGGTAAAACTTATAAAAAAGTAAAAAAAGACTGCACCTTACTTCCTTGGAAAGTGAATTTAAAATTTCTTTAATATTTCTCTTTTTTTAAGCTTTGTGAACAAAGCAAAAAGTCTGGCCAAAAGAAGCAGACAGCACAGAATGTCAAATTGATTACTCCAAACCTGGATTCCATAACTATAAGTCAATATTAAAGAGTAATGATATTTTCACCAAAACCATCTTCCCCTCTTATTGCTAGAGATGACACACTTCTCACATTTGACCATTTAATGACAGGACCCTGCTCAGAAACATATGCTTAGCTTCAAGAAAAGGGAATATCTTGTAAAGTCTGGGAAAAACTCATTCTGAGAGCTGAGCATGTCTCAACACCTCACTTTAGGCTCCTGGCAAATTCCTGTCCCTTATATAGTCAATAAGTATCATGTTCACATGGTTAGACTGACCCAAGAGTTGGTCAACAGGAGGTACCCAACTCTCATTTGTCACCCTGACTTTTCCTCAGAGAGAATGGGAGTATTTTGGGAGGTAGAAAGGCATGGCTGACTCAGACCATCAGGTGACTGCATTATTGCAAGGAAATGGGGGTGAACGAGGAGGAAAGAAGGATACACACTCCTGTTGATACACAATCCCTACAGCCTGCTATCATATTGGAGGGAGGGAAGAAGTCAGGCAGCAACACCTCTAACAGCTCAGAGTCAGAATGGGTGGAAGGGGGTGGCAGAGGCGGAGCTGCTTCTGAGTTTCAGCAGAGAAGAAAGGGAGAGTAACCTCACCACAGCCTGCTTTATGTGGGACAGGACAGGAAGGAAGATGGGAAAGAAGAAAACAGGCCATCTGCTTACCTGGCACCCAGAAATCCAGCAGAAATACTAACCTTCAAGGTGGGAATCCTGAGGTGGGATGCTGCCTCTGAAGCTGTCAAAGCTGGAACATGCTGAACCAGGACACGAGCTTCTTTGGGCCTAGTTCTCATCTTAGTCCCTATGGTGTGAGATTTGCTTTCACTAACTGTAGTCAGTGCTGAACCTCACACCTCATCTATGCTTGTAGTAACCACGACTGCATCAAGCCAAACCACTTCTGAAATTTTTCTCCCTTTTCTTACCCAAAGACAGACTTCATTTTGTGAAAGGCCTTTATATTTTTGCTTCGTGATTTTGCTGGTGAAACTTCTTGTTTGTGACAAAAAATCCTGTCGCCAAAGTCAATAGTGAGGAAAATGTTCCTCACTTTCATGCACTTTTCCTGTAGAAAGTGGTATGAGGTATTCTGGCTATCAGTATGTATTCCAAAGCCACATAAAAAGCACAATCAGTTTTCCTTAGGAAAGGGGCACAGTTAGATAAACAGATCTTGTACTGGTAGAAGGCAAAATTCCTACCAAGACAGAGATCTCAGGGCCAAGTAAAGCCACCATGTCTCCATTGTCATGGAGTCACATAGGATCTCCCATGTCCATGATGTGAAATGCATTCCCACCCATCAGCCAATCCCACTGATAAAATCTTGACTCAGATTATGAATGAAGCCAGTCCTATGCTCTTAGTTTTCCTAAGTCCAAACAGATACCACTGCTGCTGGGTTTTCTTAAGAATGGGCTTTTTACTTTTTTTTTTTTTTGTAAGAATAGTATCTTGGACTTTCTGTACTTGCTCAGGCACTCTTAAACAGATATAGATGTGCACATCTCACCCTGGTCACCTTGCAACTGATCTACAAGATATGTCACAACCTCCCCACCCCATATCCAAAGTTCAATAAAAAATGTTCTATGCTTTTAGCGTGCAAAACATTTAGATAACAATGAAGTAAAACAACTTAAAGGATTTTTGTTCTCTTTTCAATCTGTTCACATGTACATTTGCTTTGCAAAGCTAGGTTACACTTTCATGAAAACTTGAGGTAAAGTCACTGTACTTTGTATTTTACTTATGTAAATGTATTTTACATTTTAAAAAATGTATTTTACTTACATACTCACCAAACACACAGATGTTCACACACACTCACTCTTATCTACATCAGTGACCAAAGCTGAAAATAAAAACTGATTCTCATGTTGTTTGTGCCTCTATCTCAGTTGCAAATCTAGGGCTTGAGAACACCTTCCCAGTTTGCAGCTGTTTTACATATGAGGATTTATGAGCTCAGCACAGAGTATCTACTTTTCTACCTTCTTTTTGTTCCAATAAATACAATAAAACAAACAAACCAACCATGCATGACTCAAAATAATTTGACCTAACACTTTATATTTACCCTTTTCCTATTTGAAGACCATTCATCATATTTTCCTAGTTTTTTTTTCTGCTATCCTCTTAACTGAGCTACTCGCATCTGCCCTCTCCCAAATGCTCCCTCTGTTTTAATTCTGACCATCCATGCAGAGACATAGAAGTGATCACATTTCTTATCAGAGGATTTTGTAGACACCACCATCACCCACACAAAGTCTGCCTTTCCCACATCTCCTCAGAGATCACCACAGGTGGGCCAAGACTCAGGTTTCCTTTGAACACTTCTCTCCTAGCACAACTCATCCTTTTTCTCAAAAATGCTTTCTTCCCTCTGCGGTTAGATTTAGAGTAATCTGTGCATATTTGGTGACCAAAATTCACAAATATAATCCAAGTATCCAAGTTTACAACAGCAAATCTCAAGAAAGTTGATTTACATGAGAACAGCCTCTTTGCTGAGAAGACATCACAACTTTACTTCATTTCCTCTGCTGGCATCCTGTGGAAGACAAGGTAATATTTAAGATTTTAGCCAGCACTTTCAAATCCACACATATAACTAGTCTCAATTATGCTTAGGTTTTGTCCTCTGCAATCATGACTCATTGCATCAGCTACCCTCCAGATGTGAACAAAGTGTTTCTCCCAGTGCAGAAACATGTTAGTGCAGGAGACAGGACTTGGACAGCAGCTGGTGCGCATAATTAGAAAGGAATTCACTTCTGGTATGCACAGGAGGACCACAGAGTCATCACCTCAAACACAACATATATCCCACCACATATGCCTCAACATATATCCCACAGTGTATCCCTAAAGAAACTTTCACAACAAAACAGCCTGAAAACCAAGCAAGCCAGAAGGACGGACAAAGATGTCTTTGCAAGTGTGACAGACTGAAAAGGTTAGTTGCTTCCTTCACAAAAGTTAAAGCTTTAAAAAACACACCCAAAACTTCTCTTTAAATTGCTTAAAACACCATCCCAATGTGTTTATCCTGCATACACGTTGTCAGGCAGGTAGAGTCCACACTGCTCACGCATGGGCACACATCTGTTGGCCAACCACAGGTCAAACAGATCAGTGTCAGGCTGAAGGAATCCCCATCCCACGGTGCTCATTGGAAGGGCTTATTTATACACTGAATCCTTTTGTGACTGAGAGCAGATGGGATCTGGACATAGATTTGTAGAGTTTGCACAGTTTGCTTAAAACCCCTTATGTAGGATTTAACTTCTGTCTTAATTCCTGGTTGCATATTCATTTTCCACGAGCTTGAACATAAGAGCAGAAAAATTATGAGTCAGTCAGAGTATATTTCTTCGTAACTAGGAGCTCAGATTTCAGACACTTGACTTGGAGAAATTTACATTAAGTGACAAGTGATGTCACACTGCTGAAGGACATAAATGTCAATATGTGATATATGGTTTATGTAGTTTAAGACTCAAAAAAGAACTGTACTAGGGAAATTGGAATGATTTTTTTTCATTACCCAGGAGAAATTTCAGCCCCTACTTATCCCAGCACATGCTGCATATGCTCTGCACTTTCCAGTTGTTCTGAAAACAACTGAAAAGTTGTAAGGATAGGGCGCAACCTGAGTGGTCTTCTTCATATATGGAAGGATTTACTCAAAATGTTTGTGAACAATCTATCTTGAATATATTTCTGTCTTCAAGAAATGTGCAAGGCAGCCTGTAAGAATGTACACAGCTCATCAGCTGTGGGATTTGGTAGCATCCTTCACACAACTGGAGGTTGGAAGATGTTTGTGTTATCAGTTAAGCCCACCAAAACCAAACTGGCATGGGGCCAGATTTGGAGAAACCATCAGCAAAATGGAGGTTTGTTATTCATGCTGGGCTCTTCCACCTTTATGGTATCATTGCCACTATGAGCTGGTCTCCTTCAGCTCCTTCAAGTCTTTTTCACAGCAATCCCCAGTTCCAGATTCTCAGAGAGTTACTTTTGTGGCTCACAGGAGATGAAAAGAGTCCCTTCACGTGAAGGGACGAAACTAAAGAGACTGTCTGCTGCCAACATGGTGCATATTGTTTGCTTTTGAGACAACACTTTAAATTATGACTGAGGGCTCCCACTCACACAAGTGCCTCCAGTTTTAGCCTTGCACTCACAGTTGCCCAGGAAGCTATTGCCTTTTGAGATCATCTCAGACAAAGTGCACCAACATAAAATTGGTTTCTGCCCTGAACCACATTAACAGTTTTCGCATTACAATTACTTTATCAAAGTCAATCTAAAAAAAAAAAAACACTTTTATTTTAAAGTACATCCATCACCATCCTCGAAGTTGCATCCAAAGCAAAGATGCATTACAGAGCAAGGTTTAAAGACCATTTTAAGACTTCTGAGTTAAATTAGCATTTTCAATACAACAAAAGTAATGATATAAAAGTGGAAACATTGTATGTGTGCAGGGAAGGTAAGACTGTTAAGAGAAAGTAAAAAAAAAATCCCCTAAATATTACCAGTATGCAAAACAGTATGAAACTATAATAAAGCTACAGCTACTTAAGGGAATAGGACATAGTATGACTGGATGCAGAAAGAAAACTGATACATGTGCATATAAAAAGATGTTTAAGCTCTCGGAAACCAGTTAAATCAACAGAGTGGCTAAAACAGCATAAAACAAAATGTTACCCCTTCAAATGCACAGGTTCTCATAATGAAGCTTACTATCCAGTCCACAGTTTCTTGCCACACTCTGTACCTCAGGGTTGCTTGAGCAAAGTGAATTGATACAGTGGGAATAGAAATACTTCATATCAAAGGCAGCTGTATTTTTAAATATATTTTTTAGCACTTCGTGATGTATTTGCCTGTGTCAGGAGACTTAAATATTTAAACAGGGTGACAAAGTTCATTTCAACCTCAATGACAGTCAAACCCCTTGACATCCCCCTCTCGTAATGTGAGCAGAATTTTCTTCATAGAAATAGCCCACCTCAAAGGAGTGAGGAAAGGAGAAGAAAAAACTTTAAAAAACAAAACCAAAAAAAACTTCTATTCCAACTTTTAAAGTCCTGAAAGTCCTTGCAATGTCTTTTTCACCTTTATCTACTGAGTCACCCCACTCATCTCCAATATTTATTTTCCAACTAAGCTGCAGGCACCCATGTGGGGGAAACCAGCCGCCCGCTCGGCCGCCCCGACGGGGCAGGCGAGGGGACGACGGCAGCCGCGAGTGACGGCCCCGAGCCGTCCCCGGGCACCTCGGGCTGCCTCCTTCTTTCCCCGGTACAGCTCTCGGCTCTGCCGGAGGGGTGTGCCTGTCCTCCGGCAGACCCGGCGATGAGCAAGCGCCTGTGCAATGTGACGGAACGGGAAACGCGGACTCCGTGCTGCCGGCCGGCGCGGCCCCGGGGGCTCTGCGGGTGACCCGCGCGGAGCCGCCTGGCGGCCCGGCCCGGGAACGGCAGCCGGCCGCCCNATGAGCGCGGACCCACAGGACTGGCGGAGCCGCGAGGGGCCCGCACGCATCGGCCAGTGCAGCCCTTCGCTCGGCACAGCGCGTCCCCAGGGGACACAGCGAGGGCCCGGGAACGCTTCGGTGCCTCTGCCCGACCGCGGCTCTGGCCAGAGCGGTGCTGGTGCAAGCCCGCCTTGGCTGTTGTAGCTGGGACGCGGAGGGGCAGGCCGAGCACAGTGGCAGAAATATCTTCTGCTGGGGTGGGAAAAGGTGATAATGACTCAGGTGAAGACTTGGCTCGTGTTAGGGAACAGTCACAGTCTGCTTGAGACGAGAGACAGGAGAGAGCTCTCACGAGTCTCATCCTCGCACCATCCCTTTCTGCCACTGTGGAGGGAGGGAAGAAAAGATCAGCTTGGGAAAGACCATTCTGGGGAAAAGAAAATTGTTCTGTGAAGTACATCTTAGTTCAAAGGTACGAAAAAAACAGTGTCTTTTTTATGGGGGGTTAGTAGTGACTACACTGACAAATCACAGAATCATAGAATCGTCAGGGCTGGAAAAGACCTTTAAGGTCATCCGGTTCAGCTATCAGTCCGGCACTGACATGGTAACCTCTAAACCACTGAACCAGGGCTAACCCCTAAAGAGCACTCAGCACCAGATCCAAATGCCTCTTGAACCCCTCCAGGAATGGTGACTGCACAACCTTCCCCGGGGCAACCTGTTTCTGTGTCTGACCACCTAAACAGTAAAAAATTTTACATGATATCTAATCTGAGTCTCCCCTGTCTCAGCTGAAGTCCATTTCCTCTGGCCCTTTTGCTGCAGTCACAGTAGAGGATACCCACCCCCATCTCACTACATTCTCTTTTCAGGGAGTTGTAGAGAGGGATGAGGGGTTCTGCCTGAGCCTCCTCCAGGGTAAACAACCCCAGCTCCCTCAGCTCTTCCTCATAAGATATTTTCTAGACCTTTCATAAGCCTTGTTGCCCTTCTCTGGACACACTCCAGCACTTCAATGTCCTTTTTAAAGTGAGGGGTCCAAAACTGAGTGCAGTACAAACAACACCTCAAGAATGGCTCAGTCAAAAAGGGTTTAATCTGCTGAAAGGACTTGACTGGGCTGGGTGGTTGTTTTTGTGAGTGTGTGGATCATTTTTTATTATTTTTTCCTAACCAGTGGGCATGTGGAGGGGCTGTGAGGAATGGGACAGGAGCAGCACCTGGAGCTCCCTCTGCTCTTGCTGTGTCTCTCCTCACAGTGGGGCCAGCACATGAACCCCTGAGCAGCCTGCAGGAATGAAACAGAAACCAACTCACTCCCAATTACACCAGGGTGCTTGCAGCCCTGGTTTTTTTTACTTATTGAATCAAAAAGCATAAGGAAATGGGGAAATCATGCCTCATGCTCTTCCAGAGCGTTGCAGGCCAGTACCCTGTCAGACCTGTTTTTCAAGCACAGGGGTGTAGAAATGGCTTCTACACATGCACAGGGCTAACACAGGAGTCCCCTAGACCCCTTATCTTCAAACAGGAACATGACTGAAGAAGCTGATTGCCCAAACTCTTTTGACATTTATGTCCTCCTTAATCTTTTTTCATCCTTAGATCCGTCCTTCCATAATCAGCTAAAACGGACATGGTCTTCCTCACAAGGGACAAAATTTTATGTCTGAAAGCCATGCCTGCTGTACAGCCATGCCACTGGCCATGACACCCAGGGAGGAGCAGAATCTTCCTGCCAGGAACTTCAGCTTCCTACGCAGTCAGTGAGAAGGCAAAGAAATTGAGTTTCTCTTTTCTCCTCCTTTTCCATCTTGCCCTGTGCAATAGCCAGCGTGGCTAAACAAGAACAACTGGATCTTGTTATTCCAACATATGACTAGAAAAAAGTGGATCTGGCATGTTCCTACCTCTGTATCAGTGTCTCCCACTCTGTCATGCTTGTGCAAGTTTTTGTGGAGCTGCTTAGTAAAGCAGTAGCTGAAGTAGCCCAACCTGAAGAAATGCTTTGAAAATGAAAATAAGGTGATTGTATCCATTGTATTGCCTCATGGAGCTGTTGGAGTAAGCAGAAAGGCAGCATTCCTCAGCCAGCTTTTCCGAAGTGTTTTATCTGCTCGTTTCCACCATTTCTGAGCCATCAGAGCAACAGGAAAAATGTTCCTATAATTTCTGTGTTGTATGATACAAAGACATGGACTTCAAGTCCCTGCTTGGTGACTCTCAGGGAGTCCTGCAATGCCCCATGGAGCCTCAGCCTGACACCTGCAAAGTCAGCCTCCCTGCCTGAGACAGCAAGTAAGCAAGACTGTGGCATGCTCTGATACAGTTAAAATTTAACCCATAAAAGCACTGGAGCTAGAAAGTGCCCCGCCACCCTCAGACAAGGGGTTCTGGGGCAGATTTCCGGCTCTGAGGGGTGGCGACCACCCATGCCGGCACAGCAAGCTGGCACAGGGCAGCTACGTCAGCGTGGCACTGTGCCCAGCTTGTCAGCTCTGCCGGGAGGGTTTCCTCACTGCCCTGGGTCATGTCTTTCTCACAAAGATTTTACAGGGATGTCATAACTATACATCCTCCCATATGCACGGTTAAGAATTAGAGCTTTCCTAATCCTGCATAATTATTAACATGAGAGCAATTAGAGAGAAAGATCAAATAGCTTGTTATTAAAAGACCAATGAAGAACATAAAGAGCTACCAATTGGCATAAGAAATCTTGATTCCAGAACACTAAAACCTATGACCTGTGGAGTGTTTACTTTATAATATATGATTTATATGCTATGGGATGTATCATTCAAATTCCACCTGTCCTGTGTTTTCTGGGAACAGTATAATTCATCATGTAGATCTCCAGGTAAAGGAGAAGTGTCATCTTGTGTGGCTGTGTAGCTTAATCCCACATTTTTATGGTCAGACTTTAGAATATTATTTTAAGTTCAGCTAAAGCATTAGTTAGAGATTCTGATTTATGGCTAAATTTTTTTCATCATTGAACTGATAAAGTAAGCTATAATGAGAACTTTCTGGATGATAGATGTCATTCTTTTGAGCGGTGCTATTAGCACTTGTCCAGTTTCAGGAATATTTATTAAAGAAAAAAAAACACACACATATGGCTTGGTATAATTATGTAGCCCTTCAGAGTAAAAGAACTGTTCAAGAGAACACATATTCTTAAAGCTATGTTTATCTCCTTTTAATTTCTATTACTTTTTTCCAAGTCTGTCAGCTTTACATATAATTTTACATTTTGTCAAATGAAGTTGATAACATTTATTTCACAGAAATAAAGGCCAACATTCATAAACTACAATAACAAGCCAACACACGCCGGCATCTGTGAATGGAAAGGGGGATAGGAAAAAGGCCTTGTTTTGGTAGGCAAACAAATTTCAGTTTGCATTTCACAAGGGATTATCATTAGTCCTGAGCAAACTCAGTGTCTGTGAACATCTTACATTATTCTTGTGGACCACAGGTTTTGAAGAGCTAGCTTGACTTTGCAGACATTTCTTTGATGTAACTTAACCCCTTTCCCCCCCCCGCCCCACCATGTAGGAATTGGAACTGTACCATAACTTAGCAAGTAGGTAAAAAAGCCTCACACAGCTACCTAATCTGCCAGATATTTCTTTGGACCATGAACAGAAGGTATTACTAGTATTCCTTCACTAGTATTTACTATAACTAGTATTTCCTTTCTTCTGTCCATATTATTGAATTCAATCTTAACACAGTGTTGATAATTTTTTCCCCTGCTGCTTTCTTCTCTTTACTTCCCTTATTTTATCATTAGGTATTATTCTATGTCATCATCTTCTGAAAAGAACAAGAAGCTAATAATATTTCATGATTAGAAGTGGTCTTTGAATGGGCTTGTAATGAGATAAAATGAGTTCACCCATCTCTAGTTGTTTTGTATACAATATTCTCCTAATAGTGAGAAATACTTTGACAGAATCCCCTTAATTAAAACATTCAACAAACTGAGAGACTGTAGTAGCTGGCTTTGTAGGTTTACATAATCCTGTACCTTAAGCACTGGTTGGGCTGAATTCAAGGGTAAATTTGTGTGATCTATGATTTCTTTAGGCCAAAGGTATTTTATACCATCTTAGCTTTTTTTTTTTATTATTATTATTTTAGTGTACTTAAACACCTCCAGAGTTACTTAATTACCCAGAATAATTTTTATTCACAATCACTGATTAATGTATGAGTTGCATGCTTGTACCCTTACATGAATCCTTCACCCTTAGTCTAGTTTACTATAAAAAGCTTTGACAATTTTGGTGTGTGCTATATAGGATGTGCTGTTGTTTCACTAATGAACAACTTGTGAATAGTGCAAATATCAAAGAATTTTTTCTCTGCTGTAGGAATCAATTACAATTTCTTTTCCTTGTGAGCAACTGTGGGGTTTGCAGCTTTTTTCATAACATGGAGTTTTTTTAAGAGGAGAAATGCAAAAAACTACTGACAGAAAGTTACTTTCCCATTGAAAGTTACTACAGCTTGTCTGTGGGCAGAGAGATTTTCATTTAATGAAAATAAGTCCAGAAAAAAAGGAGATGTTATAAATAAACAAACCAAAACTACTATTTCAGTGTAATATCCATGGCCCTTAGCCATAGGTGATCTAAAATCAAGCCAGGAAAACAAAACTGCTGAATTGTATACCAGCCTCTGCTAGTGAAAGCAAACACAAGATTAGCACATTGAGAAAGGAATACTACATTTTTGGTGTCAGTCTTTCTCTAGACTTTTCTATACCTGTGACAGTTGCTCCAGAGAGGTGTGATGGACAGAGAAGAATGGGAAAGTGCTTGGCATAAGGGGTGCATTTATTTGAAGTTGTAGGGCAGCAGCTCGGTGCTGGGTTCAAGTGAGTTCGTTGATGGTACTTCTTGGAATTACTTATTCTTGGTGGTGTACTTTGATTAACTCTTTGAAAAAAAATGGTGTTCAGATGTTATGAGGCAGGAACTGACAGTCATTCTGCAATAGCGTGGGAGTTTATAGTTTACTCAGCAAAAGCTTGCATGCTGGTGTATTTTTGAAATGTTGGTCACCTCAGTACTTGAGAACTCATTCTTTTTGGAGTCTCTTAGTTCTTCAGAACAGAAATTAATTGCGTAGTTTCAGAGTTTGAATTTCACTTACTACATTATCTTATTCACAGAACCACAATTGGAGCAAGGTCTCCGCTGTGTAGTTGAGAACAGTTATGAACTCACATGAACCATCTGTACCTGACCCAGCAAACTCACCTTGTTTACTGAGCACTGAAAAATTCAAAGGATGGACTCTTCCTCGTGATGCACTGACACAACTGGTCCAAAGTTTTCTGATGCCAAGGGACAACCCTCACGGACCTCAGAAGTCTAGGGATCAAGCTGTAGTTTCAGACATCCAAGAATGAAAAAGGGCAATGAAAAACAGAAGTGTCATTAGTGCTGCAACCTTAATATAGCATATATTATAGAAGAATGGTATAAAATCTTTATAAACCACATTTTTACACATATATGTTCAGGATCAAATTTCAGTTATAGTTGCTGAAGAACTGTAATAACTGGAAAAGACACATGGCATAGTTTTAGCCTGCAAGGAATAAAAAAGGTGTTTGCAACAGCATGCATCAGAGAAGAGCTTGTCAGTTTTATGAGGAAGGGAAGTGATGCACTCTCAGTAATAGCTCAGTCACAGCCTGGTCTTACCATGGCCAGACTGCATCTGTATCCTCATATCTACTGTCTCCTATGTTACTTGGGCTGGACATACATTTGGAGGTGTTAAACTCACATTCCCAAAAGCCTTCTCTGGGAAACTAAGGTTCCTAAGGTGTCTTTTCCGCTGTCTTTTGGGCATGTAGGAAGTGAATAATATCCTTCATTATATGCCCACATCCCTGTGTTGTCAGTTGTTAGTCTATGCAGTTCATTTAGCACCATGTACTTCACCTGCCAGGAGAGTGTGGATCCAGTTGACCCAGTTATTTCACACTATGCTGGAAACATCAGACAGTGTATCTATATATATCATACGTGTTTGCCATAACAATAGGAACCAGGACAGATCTAGCTGGTTTTGCTGCTATCAGGATAATGTCACTAGCTTGTGAAATGTGTTATGGGAAAACTCTTTGAATAATTTTTGAGGTGAATCACAACCACTAGGTTTGGAAAATGATTAGGTCATGTAGACCAGCATTTCTCAGCATTGCAGTGGACAGTAATACCATTGCAACATTTAATTACCAACCTTTACATAAGGAAGGAGTCAAACAAAAAGGAGGTAATAGTAAAGAAATATTCGCAACTATTTGATTTTAAATGAAAAGTGTGGTAGTTGTACAACACAAAGAAATACTTATTTTTTTAAAAAACTAGAAGTTTGTTAGCTTTTCCATTGATTTAAAGAGGCTGAAAAACTGTAGGCTGAGAAATACTTGCAGCAAATAAACACCCCCCCTGAACTATCTGTATTTGTGAGGAACTTAGTTGTTAAAAGTAATTGATAGTCTTCCTTTTAAAAGTAATGAACTATGTCCATATTTAAATGTTATTTTCACTGAGAAACATAAAGGCAGCACCATTTCCATTTGATTCCCTAGTTGCTGCAAGAAGTTTCAAGTGTCATCAGCACTTGATTAAATTAAAGTTTCTCCAAGTTTTTCAGCTTCATTTACATCTATCCTACAGGTTCTTTAAATGCCAACAAGTTTGTAGTTTCTTCCACAGAATCTAAATTTGGCGCTGTTTCTTTCTGAAAAGTTTTTTCTCCTGTGCTTCCCATCAACAGTTGCAGTAAGTGTACTTTACATATACAGTCATGTATACAATTGTAAAAAAAGCAAACTGGGAAAAAAAAAGCAGTGTAACAGCCTTCTCTTCATGTCCACTTTGTGCAAAAAGTATGAGCCACAAGCAGACATTTTCACCTGTTTCAGAGTTGGCTTCTATGATGCTCATCAGTGTTGCTGTATGTCATTGGTTGGGCCACTCTTAAGGGTTTTACTGTAAAATTTCTCCTCCAAATATTTGTGAGGGGAAAATAGTGATTAAATCAGTATCTTTCAGAGATGGAAACTCTGAAGCCATATCAAAATTAGTCTTGATGACCAATACTTGACGACTCAGATTAAACTCGCTTTTCTGAGAACCACATTGCAAAACAACACAAAACCGAAGGCTTTTGTTTCCTCCTTGTTCTTATGGGTAAAAATAATATAGGAAATATTAGTTAAAGTGTGATGAGCAGCCTATCTTGTGATTTGTTCCCAGTTACCACAGGAAAACTTTATCTGACCTTGTGGATGTGTGGGGAGGCTTGAGAAGAGACACATAATGCTTGTGCTAGAGACTGCATGCTCACAGCAGAAAGGTTATTGCAAGTAGAGGCCAGGCTCTAACCTGCCCTGCCTAGTTAATTCAGCTGGTCATTTTATGAAAAGTAACCCTTGTTGTGGAGTTAAAGGGTTCAGGTGCAGAAAAATTAGGGAGTGATGCAACTTGTCATTAAATGATACAGAGGAGTTGGCTGGGAGGAAAGTTTCTATTTCCTCCTTCCCACTCCCCACTTCACAGTTTGCCTCCCCCTGGTCATGCTGACACAACTAGAAGTTGGGCTGAGAAATAAACCAGATCCCTGAAATGATGTAAGTAAAAATAATCCTTCAGAAGTCTACAAATGAAGTATAACTCTGTTAACCGAGCTCTTGGAGACCAATTTTATTGCTTATTTTATTTAAAATATATAAGACATAAATTATTAATTGTGTTATCAGAAAAACACTATTGTTAAGCATTATAAAGCAGTGCATCATCCTTTTATCAATTCATAGATTTTATTTTTTTTTTACAGCCAGAAGGGACTAAGCATTGTGAAGATGATTTCGAGTTCATGGAGAACAAATGAATTGAATTTTGAGGGAAAAGTAAAAATTGACACCCTAAAGTTAAAACTAGATTGGCAGGATATCTAAAAATGCAATACTGAGTATTTTAAAAAGAGAAAGAGAGTGAGATCTAACCTTAATAACAAGAAAACATACAAGACCAAGTGTAAGCTTTTGAAAGATAAATTTATCCCACTTATATATTACTGCTGCTTGCTAAAGCTGTCTCTATCTAATTAAAAAAGATTGATGAAAAAATGCTAAATAATAGAAATGGAAAAGTGTGCATTTCATACAAGTGAAGCAGCAAACAAGAGAATAAGCAGATTGCCTAATAATCAATGTCTGTCTAAATAGCTGGCAGGGATAACTTTTTAAACCAGTGCTCCAAGTCATGCAAAACAGAAGAGATGGTAGGTAATGTAAATGTAATGTAGGTAAAGGCACAGGTCCTTCAATAATATGGCAGTGGCATTTTGGTTCCTAATTTATTTGTATAACTTGCACTGTATTGTAAGTCAGTTACTTTCACAAAATACATGTGAAAGTTATGCTGTTTGTGCTAGAACACTTAAAGAATTGTATGTGAAAGACAAGAAAAAAAATCATTAAAAGTGCCCTGATTGAAAGTGTAGTCTCAAAAGGGGGTTTTGGCCCTTTACCTGAATGCTGCAACTTTCTGTTTTCTGTCTGCTTAGTTTCCTGGACTAGAGAGCGCAGTTACCAAACACTTATTCAAGGAAATTTCAATTTGATTCCTGCAGCTTAGGAGACTTCTGCATAATTTCCTCATCTGCTTCTCCGTTTCACTCACTTACTTGAACAACTTTCTCTCCTCTGCTTGAGTTGAAGCAACCTTTCATCAGCATCGTTCCAACCATCTCTTTCTTTCAGCTTCATCGCTACCAGATGGCATGGTGTAGTATTAACCTGTTTACATTTTAGATTCTCTCCTCCCACACAGTAGGTAGCTGGGACTTGTTTGGCTACAAAAAAATAGTGGTGGGAAGACCTCCATTATTTTCTAGAGAAATTTTAGGAGAAGATTTTACAAAACAGAAAATAAACCCAGATTTACTCAACCCTTCTGTATTGCACAAAATTTTATAAGCTTGCCACAGATTTGAGTAAAGGAGTAGGAGAGGAGGGCTTATCTACAATGCAATAGAGTAATGAGATGTTTCAGATGTTTACATGATGACAGTTCAGCCTTTTCTGGAACAGAAATATAACTTTTGAATGTTAGTGCTGTTTCAAAATCATTTATTGCTGAGCTCTAATAATATATTTTTCTTTAGAGTGTCATTTTATTCTTTGCATATTCATTAGGGTCTTGTTCTCAGCCATAACTTCTAAGACCTAATCTAACATGAACAAAACAATATTTAAATCAAAAAAATTTTGAACTCAGATTAGAGCACTCATATCTTCTGCAAGCTCTTTGCCTTGGTGCCAGGTAATATATTTCTCCTTCTGACATGAATACGCACACAGTTTTACTAAGCTATATATGGTAGATACCTTTGCAGTATTTCTTTCCCACATCCATATTTATCAAAAAATCTTTTCAAAATGCTAATATAATCCTAAATGTTGGGAAGAAAGCATCATTTAAAGGGGAAATTTAAAAGGGTCAATTTTCATTTCAGTTTACTGGTGTTTATTTCTTCTAAATGTTGAATTTTAACCCTTGTTTTTTTAATCTAGATTCCAGGCCTTTTGCAACCATTTTTTTGAGAAAGACAACAACGAAAGACTGGATGAAAAAGATTTACAACACCTTTTCCCTTGTTAGTTACATCCATGTAATTATAGCTAAGCACTGAGTGGGTACCACTTTGCCATGCACCTGAAGCATTTTTTCCTTGACGGTGCACTGATAGTTTAGTAACACAGCCCCTACTGTGACTGACAGTTTGTTTTGGACTAAATCATATAAAATTGAATAGGACACGGTGGCTATTGGCTAGTTCAGCCAAAGTCTATTTGGCAGAGCAGATTAACCTCCATGAAGCTCTGCATTATTGCGCAGCTCCATGTGATGCTGGTGTCTGCAGCACAGGTTTACCCTTAGCTTGGCTACTAAGAGTAGCCAAAGGCAGCACTGTAGAACAGCAGAGAATCACTGGAAAGGCTTTCTTTAGCAGCAGCAAACATTACATGTGTGCCAAACACATCAATATGGCAGATGACCTGACAGAAACGGTAGTTAAAACAATTTAGTCTTCTTAGGAATGTTGTTCCTGGGGTAAAAGCTCAAACGTCAGCTCACTCAAAAGAAAATTATTCTAGAGCATCATTTCTGTAGTTAACACCTTAGGATGGAAAAATGAGTAAATGAATATTATTGCTTCAACACTTTTATCTACTTCATTTAGTATTTTCCAAGAGCCAGATCAATGCCATCTGAATCTGTAAATTACAGAAATAAAAAGCATTTAAGCCTGTTGATTTGGGATAAAAGCAAATAGAATATTTCTATTGAAGAAGCCAAATATGAAGGTGAACTGAGAAGTTGCATTAATGCAAGCTTTTGCCTAAAATCACAAATTAATCTAATCATCAGTCATCAGGGAGAGATCAGAAAATGAACAGGAGAGTAAGAAGAGTTTGAATGGAAACATGGTATAAGTCCTGCCATCTGACCTCTGCCAGCAGAGCCCGATGTTGATGGGAGCATCTGTGTGAGTTTTCCAAACCAAGTTTGTGCTCTTCTCAAGGGTGCCAGGGCTGCAAGATTAGGGCTCCCAGCTGGTCTGCATAGACTCCAGTGAGGGAGGAGATTGTCATATATAGGCATGCCTTATTTTAGACACCTAGACCAGCTGAAATGCAAGGTAATTAAAAGTAGGAGCCCAGGATTCAATTGCTTTCTTCCAAATTAGGCATCAAGTTCATGGAGTGAGTTAGAGTAGCCAAGATATCAGCCCAAGGTTGACAGGTGTAACACAGACACTATAGGAGAGTGGTGCCCTTCTGCTGCAGCAGCTGCAGGCCAGGCAGGTGACAGGAGGGTATCTCCTGCCTTCAGGAAACTGATCCAAGAGCCTAAATTCTCTTTGTAACCTGCATCAGTTAATTCGGGTACTGAGATTAGAGAACATGATTACAGCCCTCAGAAAGTATTTACACAGACAGGTGGCCTTGTCCATTCACCCTTGGAAATACACATCCTCTCCTCAGTGTTAGTGACCTTTCACTCCTGCCACCAAGACTGAGATGGGATTGAGTCTACTGTCGTGGAATGCTGGGGTTCTTTTCCCTCTGCTGACTCCTGTCCTTCTCCAGGAGGGAACTTTATTGAAATGAGGTAATGGCAAAACTCTGCCTGCAGCTTCAGGCTGTCTTGATCCAGGCTGCTGTATCTCACCTCTTCTTCTTGGCCTCCATCTGGCTGTGAATTGCACTTAATTTAAATTCACGCAGGGTGGAGGTGGTATTTGTGCAGAGAGATGGGGAAAATCCCACCCTTGAAAAAATGCTAGGATGGTGAAAAGGGAGCATGTTTTGTGCATGGCCCTTGGCAGGTTCAAATGTTTGACTAGAATGAAGCAAAATCAGGGCTTGAAGCATGGGTCTTTATCTTCCATGTGAGTGTCCTAATATCCCATACATTACTGGCTTCTCTAGTGTTGCCTTAGAACACTTGTTTCATCCTGATACAAAGAGGGAAATTTCTGAATTTTTGGCAGGATAGTGAAACCACCCAGCTACAGTCTCAAGGCATGCGCCCTCTCTTCATGGGAGGTGAGCAATCACACGCCACGTTGTTCCCTCAGGTACTGGCCCAGCTCCACAGGCTGATAAAGAGGGATAATGGGTCTACAGCCCCACCTCCTTCCTTTGCCTTTTTGACATCCTGCTCCCCAAATCTGAGTGACAACAAAGGCTACCGTAGTTCTTGGGCTGCCTAGGACACCCACAAGGCAGCCTGTCAGGTCCTGCATGGATGCCAAGGCTCAGCTGGGAGCAGATCCTCCACAACACAAACAGCTTCGGAGGCTCAAAAGCACTTCCTTCCTTTTCCAGCCTCTGGCAGCACCACCCTGGGTTACCTGAATTACTCCAGGGTCCAAAGTTTCCTTCCTCCCCTGCCATTCCGCTCCTGCATCACATGTCCCCTACTGGCCAAACCTCACCTGTTAGAGGGGCAGGAAGCGGGGTGAAGTGAAACAGTGGCTGAGGAGGCTCACATAAAGCGAAGAGATAATGACTGCTCCAGCCAGCGCTGGCAACCACGGCCCAAACTTCCCCGCGCAGCGCCGCCAGCGCAGCCCGCTCCTGCCCGCGCCGCACCTGCTTGCCGAGAGATGCGCTGCCCGTGCCGGGGCTGCCCGCGCTCCGACTGCCGCCTCCCGAGCAATGCGCACGGCCGAGGGCAGCCCAGCCAGCCCGCCCGCCACGCTCTTACAGGCAGAATCTAGCCGAATTCAGGCCTACAGCTCTCAGTCCTGCCGTGGTAACACAGCCTTTGCACCCTTACCACCTGTATATGTGCCGTGTACCAAACCAGGAAGTCACACTTTCCCGTCCGTAGAATCCTCTGCGTGATTTACAGAACATCACTGAGCACATTTTAAGAGAATTCAGTGCTGAAGAATGATTTTCAGTGAATCTTTTATTAATCTACACGTGTCGAATTCTATCTGCAGGGGAGAAAGAAAAGTCTAAAAGACGCCCAAACAAAAATAATACAATAATTATTGCTTGAAAATTCTGATTGCCTATAAATTATAAGTCTATTCAGCTCTGCGACAATTTATGTTTTCATTTATGAAACCATTCTTGTTATTAACTTTCAGTCTTGTTTACTGAGGGAAGTAGAAATAAACCAAGTAGGCAAATCATTTCAAACCACGTCTTGAAAACCTAGGGTTATGGCACACGGGACACGTTTATTACCACTGTTTTAGAGCACATGGTAAGTTTAAAATAGGGCCCTATTTCAAACAGCAGGGGTTGGTTAGGACAAGGCAACTTACCAAGACTGCAGTTTCTAATGTAAAAGTGTCAATGTGCTCGGTATATTCATAATGTGTTTATTCTCATTACAGTTTTCAATTTGTCAGTGTTTTACTGGCATGCAACCACAGAGCACAGACAGCTATTGCTGGTTAACCTTGTTATTGCAGACAAGTTACAAGTCCTGACAAGAGTCTGATAACTGTGCCTACTTATTTTAAGCCGTGCATGAGGAAAGGGTAGGAGGTTCAAAGTAAGTTATGCTTTCCTGTGTGAGTCCCCATATGATCACTCAAAGTTACTGTAAATATAAAAGCAGAAGTGCCTGATTGCCATTTTGTCATTATGACATTAGACAAGAAGGTAATCAAAAGACAGAATCAAACATGAGGCTGAAGTTACAAAAGTGTAAAACCCTGAAACCTCAATCCGCTAAAGCAAATGTATGGATTTAGTCACCTGTGCAGGCCTTTGCAGGATGGGGGACTCATTCACTTGCAAATAATCTGTCCTGGAATCTATATCCCAGAAGAAAGTGACCAAACAGGTAAAGAGTGGAAATTACTATTTCTTATGGAAAAAAAATATGCTTTTTTTTACTCCTCCTCATTTTCCTCTTGACACATTCACTGCTTATTCATCTGTCTCAGCATGTTGTTGTATCCTGATGTAGACTTCGTAAACTTGCTGGGTCAGAATAATCTCTTTTCTTATTAATTTAACAAAACCAAAGCAACTTGTAAAAAAGCCCATGATCTAGCTCTGATCTTTGACTGAGGCCACATATCACTGCTAGAATGTAAATATGATCTTACTAGTTGACCAAATGCTTCACAGCAGTTAAATAATAAATATACAGTCATGGAGGAAAAAATTTTTAAAAGTTTAGGCCATTCCTGGGTGCAATTTCACAGATCATGGTAAATCAGATAACACTCTTACAGCTTCCCAAAAAGAGACACGTAAATAAAATCTTTTTAATATTCAAAGAGGCTGGCCATGCGTTGTTCTTTAAAAGTGAGGATCGTGGATGTGGGATATGCAGCCCTACAAGTAAGGACTCATTTTCTATTTACATTTTGTCATCTAAATTCAGAAGCCACCGAGGACTGCTAGGGGGAAAAAAAAAGAAATAAAAAATATAAGAAAAGGAAAAAAAAAAATAAAGAGGAAAAAGAAAAGTCATAAGTCTTTTACAAGCATCTGCCAGTGGCCATATGCATGTAACTTCTGGTTGTTGTCCTGCTATGGAGAGAAGTGGTGCTGTCGTGTGTATACCTTTGGTTTCAGCAGAACTTCCTTATCATTAAGGTCTATTAGAGTTCATTAGTGTCCTATAATGTGAGCAGCCAACATATGGGAGATAGAGCTGAGAGAGCCACCAGGATTCTGCTCCTTAACAGCATCTGACACTGCTTGGAAGTCCTGCTTCTTCAGTCTAGGAACATGCAGCCTCTGGAAAGGCAGTATCTTACACCTGTAGCATTCTTTCAATAAAGGCAAATTTTGCCAGAAAATTAAAAAAAAAAAAAAAAAAAAAAAAGGCTAAATTCAGAGAGCTGTGGAACTGCTGTAAAATTAAAATTAAGAAAACCCTTTTCTCATTCATCTCTTAATGTTCCTTCAAATTAGATGGTGAGGAGAGATAGTTACTTGCTTCACCCTCACCCTTCTCCACCCTATCATTTAACCACAGAAAAGATGATTTATAACAGTAACTTCTGCACTATCAGACATCTACAAGTTTTTCAGTCTGCAATTTTACCTCACATGGATAGATACTGTAGACTTAACACGCTTCAAAAAGTTAGAACCATTTAATGAACTACTACTAATGCAACTACACTTCTGAGGACATGCAGTTCTCTCAAATGTGTTTCCAAGCAAAATAATGCTTCTGAGATTTATTATACACATATATTTTTTCCTGAAAATTCAGGGCTCAACTAGTTGGAAAGCTGGGAGTGGTATGTACAGACATCTCCTTGTTAGTTCTGGACTTGACCATTTTCAAGATAGATGGCTTTTAGTAGAATTGTGCTTAAATTACTCTTCAGTGTTTGAAAACTGGTTATTTTTTTCTTTGAAATCTGTTTTGATCCAAGCTTGGTTTCAAGAAAAAACAAATGCAAAACTTCCCGTTTCTGCATTTGTTGCTTTGCAGTCCTGCGAATGTTTTACATTAGGATATTCCAACTCAGAGTAGATATTTCCCACATAATTTCACAAAGCTTCAAGATGGAACACCTATTCTTCTGATAAAATGTTAGTTTAGAGAAACCTCCCAAGCTCCTCAGTGACAATTTTGCCACCTTGGTAAATATTTATAAATGAGTCACAAGCCTCTGAACAAAAGCTTTGGGTTGGAAGCCTGACTGAAGCACTGATATTAGTACCCATATTCGTATTTCACTTGCTGACCTTGTATCTGCCACTTTTATGGGAAAATCAAATGCTTTTCATTATTACATTCAATTTCTGTCCTATATTTCAAGCCACATCTATATTCTACTCCTTGAGGTTCCTGATGGTTTGCTTCTTTATGAATCATGCAGTCATCAGCACCATGGGCCTTGGGTAAAGTTAACACACTTGATGAAGCTAAACCATAAGTGACTTTTTGTTGGGTCTGTGAGAGTGAAATGGCACATTTAAATGGATTCTGTTTGTATCCAGCGCACAAAATTAACTTATTTTTATACTCTGACATACCTCAGTATCAGGAGTTGAAACATCAAGAGTAATAAGGAATAAAGGGAGTCACAGACATTTTACCAAAACAAATACCCTTTTTTGTACATGAGATGCCATTCCAAGGTTAATCCCATTTTTAGCTCTGTGGCTGACAGTCCATAGGGACTGTGGTGTCTCCACACAGCTATGCTACATAGGCAGCCCATGTAACTCTCATTGGGCCAGTGGATTCACATGGCAACACACTGTTTTGGAAAAACATCAGACTTAAATTAAGATTGTTTGTTTGGGTTGTTTGTTTTTTTTTTAAATTAAGTGCCAAGGAAAACTTAAGAATTATATGAACTGTATAAGATCCATCACAAAAGGATTTCTGGCCACCATTTCTGTCCAGTTGTTCACAACTTTGAAAAGCCCAGCTGAGTTTTCTTAGCCAGTTTCATCTCAGGATCAAAACAGAATTCAGACCAACGAGGTTCTCTAAAATTAGAGAAAAAAAAAGGAACATGGTCTCAGTTGCAATCCTCGTATTGATCTTCATGAGACCAAGATCATTCCATCCACACCAACCACAACCCCCCTGATGCAACCTGATGACCCAAAGAGATCAGGTTGATAACTTTGCACGTCTCTGTAAAAGAGTATTGGGGACATGAATCCCAACAGAAGTTGCGATTGGAAAATGAGCCTCCTGCAGAAATGCAGGGAATGTGCTGGAAGGAAACGACCTTTCTTTCAGGCATGCAAAGTAAAACCACAGCAGGTATTCTCTTGCAGGTCTCTGTACTTCCTGGACCTTTTAGCTGTTGGAATTATATACTTCTTGATCTATAGCAGAACAAAACAAAACAAATTTTAAAACAAAGAAAAGCATTTATTCATTTTTTCTCCCCCCAATGCTTTAGATTTGGAAAGACGTGACAAAGGAACTCTAAAGTTGAGGGCAAACAAGACAGGGGAATTCATGGCTAAATAATTAACATTCTTACTATTACAGTCACAAAGGCTGATGGACTGAGGGCAGGCTGCTCATGTAAAGGTGAGGAATATAGGACACGATGGAGAAGGGTTTGAGTGGACAGTAATACAAGTGATACAGAGTAAAAAAGAGATTTATATTTCCATCAGTGTGCAACCTGCTGACATGGTTTTAAACAGCACTACTCTCACATAGAATGTGTTAAAACATGGTAATTAGCCTGAATTGTAGTATAGCTCATTTTTCTAGCACTAATGATCAGGATTGCAGGAAGAAAAACTATGAAGACCATAAACTAAATGCAAGACAGTATGAGAATACCTCCATGTTTGTGGACAGACTGCCCCATTTATTGCAGAGGCATTAACTGGGACATTTCTCATGTGCTTGAAAGGGTAACAAGATTTTCCTCAGCAATATCCCAGTTAAGAAAGTGTGCAGGAACAGACTGATTATCAGAAACAGCACAAATATTTTATTTTCCTGCCTGAAAATAGTTGAAAGCAATAGGAACAAGTATCTGGTGCCAAAAAATTACAAATATTATCACTCCAGCATGGGATTCATGAGCCAGCTCTCAAATTTGAGTCCAAACATTACTGACAATTCTTTAAAAAAAGTTCAGTAACATGTTTTTTTAAAAATTCAAATGTTTCTGCAATTACTGTTTTCATCCAGATCACAAAGAAGAAGTATCAGAACGTGAAGAGAAAGGTCTGGCAGTCCTGCTGAGCAAGATGAAAACACAAGAAGAGCTAGAAGACTCACAAAAACAAACAACCCCTCCCAGTAGTTTTTTGGGTGGGTCTTTTTTTCTTTTTCCTATTTCTCCAAGCAAGAAATTAGGAGAAGTGTTTGTATATTGAGGATAATATCCCTACATTATTTCAAGTATACTTCTCAATACTGATTATTTATTAGACTGTTATTTATTCATACTTGCCAAGTGTGTCTTCTCAAACTGACTGAAATCAAAGGGACATTAAGGCAAATTCCCCTGCTTCACCTCATTTTCTGGGACAGCTGTGGAGAGCTGTGAGAGAGGGGACCAGCCAGTCCCTGGTGGTGCCTCTATCCGCTGGATGGCTGCAGAGGCAAGCAAGGGTCCCAGGAGGTTGCACAAACATCTCCTCGTACAGGAGCCACAGAGATCCACATCCCAAATGTGCGTGTTGCTGAGCCCTGGACTAGCTGGGGTGGACAGAGAGCAGCTTGTCACCATTGTCCGCAGAGAGGAGGGACAGAGGGAGATGCCTGAGCAGTTCCCAGGGTGAGATCCGAGAGGAGCAGGGACTGGAGCTCTGGAGGCAGACTCAGGCACAGGTGTCCGCAACCAGAGTGCCGGAGGGAGGGTCACCTCGCCAGCATGGGTCCAGATGGCACTGCACATGGCTCTCCTCTTGCCTGAGCCGTGTCTACTGAGGCAGCACCTAAGGTCACGGCAAGCCTTGGCAGAGACCTTGCAGACCTCCCTCTCCCCGCACTGTTGCTTGGATTTGGAAGGCCAGTGGGTTTGCAAACGACAAGCTGCTCTCCCCCGAGCTGGGGAGAGCTACCTGGTGACCTTCCAGAAGACTGTGCCTACCAGCCTTTGCCCTGGCATGAGCAACTTGCCTGCTCCAGGAAAAATAAAGAAAAAGCAAAGCAAAAAACAGTGGTGCTCCTCCACCTATCCCAAATTACAGGTGGCGGGTCAGTCGTTCCTTACCTAGGAGACCACTGCAGGATTATTTGGCTTGTGATAGACACCCAGAGCAGCTGAGAATACTGGATCTGGGCTCAGAGGTAGCAGCTCTCACCAGCCAGATACTGTGCACCAGGCATGGGGTTAACACTGGTGCTTGTCAAGGGGCCTTGGATGGTAGATATGGTGCCTGATCAACTGGTTTTGATGCTCCCAACAGAACTACCATTTTCTACTCTAGGCTAGAACATTTTGTTCTTTCTCCCTGCCTTCTCCAACCCTATGAGTGGCCACATACTGCAGTGAGAGTGCATATTGGTGTGACCTTCACATGGGATCAAGTGTTAGGAGGGCTTTATCAAGGATACCACAGTGACTATGGAAGTGGGGACAAGTCCAATGGCATGTCACACAGTGTGTGCCCCAGGAATGACAATGAAACAGTCCAGGACACTGCAAGGGTTCCTCTCTCATGAGGATATGACAGGACTCAGAGGAAATGATCCTCTCTGGGTCACCAATAGTTAAAGATATCCTGAGATTGACATATAGTGACAGGATAGTCAAGCTTCTGCCCAGAACCACAAACTCCAGGAGTCTTGTGCCTTATACATAGTTTTTGTGGATGTTTTTTAAAAGTTCAAAGAGCATGAAAATATGATCTAAATATAATGAATATAGCTACAACTATACCATACATCACTCAAGCTGAAGCAAGAGTACTGTGCTGGATGGTGCTGTGCACTTCAGTAAAGTGTTAATGTAATAGGAGGTGTACCAGGATAGCTTATAAAACATTCCTCATTCTCATGCTTGAGTTTGATTTGTTGTTGAGGCACATGCCACAGGTTGAGCAATTCAGCTTGTTTAAGGGGTTATGATCCAGCACCATACCATGGCTACCGTATTCCAAAAGACTGAACATTGCTGTTAATCAGAGCTTCCCAGCAGATCCAGAGAGGGAACACCATAAAATTGTTTAGTAAACATTGCATCTGCTTTGAATAAAGATGAAAGCCCAATCTGTAATATTTGAAAGTAATTTTTAAAGAAAAAAGAAAAGGCAAAAATCCTTATTACACATTTCCGCAAAATCCTTTTCTGCTACTATTACAGTGTACTTTCCTGGGATAAATGTGTGGTTTACAGCATCTACATTACAATGTATAACTTGTAGCACTCACTTACTTGATGCTGTAACACATGCAGAGACACTTTTTTTCCTCCTCGATCTTCTTTTGGATATGATTTCTTAAGGCTTGTCTACTTGGGGAAAGTTATGCAGCATAGCAATTCCAGGATAACTACTCTGTGATAGCTCCCTGTGGACACTTCATTGCAATAAAAAAAAAAGACTTTATTTGGGAATAATTACCATGCATTGTGACTAGTGGAATAATTATTCTAAAATAAAAACCAGCCTAATTCCAAGATAAAGTATATACACCCATGCAGGAGGTTTTGTCTGTTTGCTTTGGGTTTGGGTTTTTTCCACAGCATATGAGTTGTACAAGAGTAGCTAGAACACTTTCTTTTTCCCCTGGAATAGCTATGTTAGTCCATTTTTCCTTATAGATAAGGTTATGATATTGAGTTAAATAAAACATATGTCACCTGGATTCTTGTTAGTTTGAAATGCAGTTTTTCTCAGTCCAAAATATTGGTGTTGGCAGCCAGTAACAGGCTGATGTGCCTTACCTTTGCAAGGATTTTCCATTCCTTGGTAACAGGAGGACTTGTCCTCCCCAGCATATTCTTTAGATAGGAAATCTGTAGCTGGAAGCCAAAGTGCTGCAAATTTTACTTTGGGGGATGATGCTGGAAATTATCTTCTTTTTTGTATATCTCTAGCAAAAAGAACAATTGTCTCTGGCCCATAAATCCAGAAGAATCATGTTCTGACTGGCAAACTCTTATCTAATAGTGTTTTGTCTCTCTTTTCTCCCTAAATGCAACTGGCTATTTATTTTAAGCAATTAGGTAATAGGGAAAGATTTGAGGAGGCTTTGGTGCTTTGCCTGTTAAGCAAGGCTGAAATAGCTCTCCACCTGGTCAAGACACCGGCCAACCACAGGCATCTCTCCCAGTCGTGCAGCACCAATCTTTCTCCAAGTTCACTCAGGCATTTCCTACCTCCTGTATTTATGACCTCTCCTGCCTTTGTATTTTAACTGGTTCTGCTCTCAGGCTGTGGGTGGAGAGAAATGTGTAAAACCACCTGCCCATGATGATGTGTTTCCATTCAGCTTTAGGAGAAAAGGTTTATTCAGTAATTAAAATCTCTTTTTTGTCTTTGGATGTGCCTAAGTGCTTCTAGCAGAGCATAAGACATGCAAACATTCCATTCCTCATCCATCTTGCTGGCCTGCCTTTCCCTTTTAAAGCCATGTATTCTGTAATTTTGGTGGAAGGTGATCTTCAGGGTTCTTAGTCCTTTCATAATATGGCCTTTCATTTCCCTTCTTACCCTTTAGCATTTTTAAGAAGATCTGACAGCAAGGGCTGTTTCAGATACAGAATGTGTTCATGATACTAATAATGTTTTAATACACAAGCCAATGGAGATATTTAAAGCATCCCATCAGCCATAAGGAGTTAAATTCACCTGTCTTCAATAAGAATCAGCTTTATGTGCAGATGAATTGCCAGGCAAAGAGCAAGCTGCAAATGTTGCTTCTGATTCTGTGTACACCAGCATTTTTGGTAATTTTTAAACATTCTATATTATCTTTTAAACAACAGATGGTGTTAATAAAATTATAAACCACACCCCATAAAATACCAAACAGCAATAGCATTTTCCACGGAAATAATATAAGGTATAATATTTCTGCATTTATGAAAAGCTGAGCCTGAAAAACATTCAGGTTGCAAAAGATAAGACCCAAAATACTCCTTTTCATTTCTTGTTAATGCAGCTTCAGCATTTTAATTAGTATCAATTACTGTGAATGCAGTTTTTGATGTGTTTTAACTTGTTCAAAAGTTTCAAAAAAGAAAGTTTTTATTTGTTTGGTATTAGTCTCACTGCAAGTTCAGATGTGCAATGTGTAAAAAAAAAGGATCTACTTTAAGAAATGGAGTTTGCTTTTAATCACTTAAACTGAAAGAGATGGATGACATGTTAAGTTTTCTGTGAGCTCTGAGTATTAAATTACTTAATAAAAGAAAAGTAAAATTTGGCAATGCTGGTAAGTAATCAGAAAATAATGAAAACACTCTTAAATAGGTGACAAGTCAAAGCTCTATCTGAAGGGCCAACTCATATTCCAGGAAATCTCACATTAATGTTGATCGAAGCAAGAGCTTTTGGTACTTCCACAGATGGAAAAAAATACAGACTAGTTAACGTAGAGATCTTTATTCTACTGACATTTTTCAACAGTTTATAAACTGGATGGAAACACACTGGCTTTCTCCTTCAGACTAAACTTGCAGTCTGAATATCACTCCAGGAGAACACTACAGTAGTTTCTCAGCTACAGTATGGATATGGAGACATATGGACAAAACAAGTGTCTTCTATACATGCAGGAGAATGCCACCAAGCCTGTCATCACTTGGGTCATTCAGCACTTCCTCTGTCTATTTTGAGACCAGCCTGCTGCTGTATCACACCATGCTGAAGGGAGAATCTGTTTCTTCTCTCCTCCATCTATCTTTCTGATATTCACAAGGCAGTTCTCTTTGCCCCAGAAGCCCAGCAGTCATGGCAGTTCAGCTACTGATCTTAAAGAAATGAAAGTGGAGAGTGTTTGATAGAGAGCTGGGCAAGGAGTCTGGTAGTGAGGATGTGAGTGTAGCTAGACTGCAGCACAACGAAGTGTGAACCCAGTCAGACTCTGCACTTAATTATGGAAAGCAGTGATTATGCAGGATGAAAGCCTCGTCTCAGCCAACTGCTGCCAGGTCTACCTGTCTTAAGGTGTTCCAGCAAGGTGTGTGGCTGAATCCTCGTAGCTCCACCCTCCTTTTGCAGTCTCCTGTGGCATGTGTGCATCTTCATTTTATAGTCTTCAGGGCTAGTCCTCTGAGTGCAGTTTGGATGAGTCAGGAGACTCACACTGGCGTTACTGAGATCAGAATCTATCCATTTGTATGTCTGAGCACATATTCTCCTTGAAACAAGTTTGTGGTAGTGTATTCAGGAATGTTTCGCACTCAGGTTCAGATCTGGTTCCAGCTGGAGTTCCCTTGTAATGTTCCAAATCTCATTAAGTTAATGAGAGGGTTTTTTTTCCCAGCAATTCCAACGGGATTCCCTGTTTCTGTGCCCACATCCTCGGCTCAGCCGCGCACTCAGGAAGCCAGGGTGAGTGTTGGGAACAAGAGGTCACGCTCCATCCCGGCTGCTCCCTTCGCAGCAGGACACTGAGCAGGGAGCTAAGGCAGACAAATAGCCACCCCTGCCTGCCTCCCTCCCTCATGCCTTGCCTTCCTCTGCTCCCCAGTTTTTTCTGTTTATTGAATTTAGGAATGCAAGGGTAGGACATTTGCACAAGCAGAAGAAAAATTAAACATGTATTCTGTGGGGAGTACACACTGACATTATGGTGATGGGCAATAGTGTAACCCCCACCTACAGGTCAAGTTCAATCATTTAACACATGCTTTTTTTCCTTTCCAACTATATTATCAAATTGCCCTGTCACACCTGGCTGCCTTGTTGACCATCTCAAAATAAAAGAGACCGCAGATAGATGAGCTTGCCCTCAGATGAACTGGGATGGCCGGAAACCTTGCACAGCAGGTGACAAAGCTGACATTTTCATGGAAAGAAGACTGTAGCAATCAGGACAGTCAAACCAGTACCTTTAATGAGAACTAGATTCACCCACACAAACAGGTTGAATGGACTCAGAGATACGTATCTTCTCATATCCAAATCATATACTTCCTATTAGCACTACAATTATTATACAGACTCACTAAGAGAAGACAATCTTCCTAAATATTTATTTAGTGTTGATAGAATTGCTTACAAAACCTCTCTCTCATTCTGAGAATCCCTTACAAGACTCCCTTGTTCCCAAGTTCATTATTGCTACTTATATTATTACTGTAAATCTTTCTAATGCCTCGAATGCTTGGCTCAGAAGAACATTTTTATAATGAGGGTGGGGCAATGCAAAACTTTTCCTCTCCTAATTCATTGCTAAATTGTATTTGCAAGTTCAAATGCCAGAGTGATGAAATCACAATATTATTCATTGGACTTTGTTTGGTTATTTGGTAGTGTTGTCGGGAACGTATCTATAAAACAACATGAAAAGCAAAGCAACAGGGCTGTAGGGGTTTTCCGGGATTTCTCTTCCGCACACATCAATTTTGTTGGATGACTGTCCTGAAAGATTTATGCTTTGTGTTTTGAGGGCCAGGTTTTAAATGGCTTCACAGAATAAAAATATTAAAATTTAAATGCAACTTTAAAAATGTGTGTTGGACCTTTGGGCCTTCTGAAGAGGTCAAGTTCAAGACACTTATAAAAAGACCATTCCCAGAGAGACTGCATGGGAAAGCCTATTAACATTACTGCTTTCCCTTTATTTCCCCTTTGATCATAAAATAAGGTTATGGGTGGCAAAAGCTGTAATGGTGGGAAGATCCCAAATAGGATAGTATGATTTAATCTACTGAATATAAAAAAACCCCAAATTACCAACAACAATATGGTGGGTTACCAAGCAAGAGTATGACTACAAAATACCTTACTAAGGAGAAACAAAAACAATAACAACAACAAAAATGAGGGGGAAAAACCCTGTACAACTCTACAGTAGGAATTAAGTTTGGTTTTTGGTTTTTTTTTAAAGGAAAAAGAGAACTTTCATTCTACTTCTTTAATTAAGTCTTATTTTGTCCATAAGACAAAAAACATAACTACTATTTAAAGTGTTCCTAAATATTGACTAAAAATAAACAAGCCCTGCATCTGGCTTAGAAAATACCAAAGGAAATTTATCTGTTAAGGCTAGGGACATGACTTGAAATCTCCATATTCTACCTAGAGGATACCAAAGCCCTCTTTTTCCTATGTCTAGTAGTGATAGTGAGTGATTTAGGGGGAGACAGGGAGAATCTGCAAGTCTACATGAGCAGTTCTGAGCTCATTTTCATCCAAAAAACCTGGCTTTTGACTGTTACATATATTTTATATGGGAGCTTTTTCTCAATTTTACTGTATGAGGTAAAATGCAGAAAATATACTCCATGAACTTTATAAATTCTTCAATTGCTGCTAAGGCCATTTTTTACTATATGGATATCGAAAGGTCCCTAGTGCAAAACAGACTTAAGTTCATTGATTTTTAATAGTCCCATCTAAATAAAAGCAAAATTTGGCTCTGAACACCTCCAGCAGAAAACTCTGCTACTGTCATGAATATCTTAAATGTAATCTTTTTTCTTTTAATTAACATTCTAAAGAGAAGAGGAAGTTGGAAATCCAGATAAATCTGTTATGAGTCAATTAAGAAGCCGGGATTAGCATATGCAATCAAGATGGGTGCAGCAAGATTTCATGGAAGAGTTCATGAGGAAGCAACCAGGATGTATCATTTGCATGGGCAGCCTCCTTAGTCTGTGTTCTGCTCAACCTCAGTATTGTTGACTTGACTCACTGCATGAATATTGCCAAGCAGTAGCAAACCACGATTTCATTTTCCTGCTTGCACAGATGCAACTTACCTCGAAATGTGGTTTTAAAAGAGACAAATCATACAGACTATGACCAACCATAGGGGTACTTTTCTTCCTTCTGTACATGTTCTTTTTAATAAAATCTCTTCCTAAACCTCAGTTGTTTGAATATCATCAACAAATATTGTAGACTGTCCTACTCTTTCCTTGATCTGATGATATTGAATACCACCCTAGGACTAAAGTGGGGTACTTCACACATAGGCCACCTGAGCAATGGAAGCCTTTAACAGGGTGTGATTGATTAGCAGATTATATAAAAGGATTTGATGAACTCACATGAATCACTATCAGTCAAGCATTTATATTCTAAAGCCAACATCCAATCT
This sequence comes from Polioptila caerulea, assembly GCA_013397295.1. Lineage (NCBI taxonomy): Eukaryota > Metazoa > Chordata > Aves > Passeriformes > Certhiidae > Polioptila > Polioptila caerulea. Next base: position 3,626,326 of record VYXF01010446.1, read on the forward strand.
ATAAGAGAACGCAGCATTTTTTTTTCTTTTGTTTTTTCTTTTTTTTTCCTTTTTTTTTTTTTTGTAGTAAAGCAAAAAACACATGACATTTATGGTGTAGAGCTTGAAATATTTTACATTTTTAGCTGATTATTCTAGAATTTGGTCATCGTGGAGCATCTATTTATACATGATTTACCTTTTCTACAACTAAACTGAAAGCATGAGTATCTTGGAGCAAAAAGTAAAAATGTTCTCCTAGCTTCACCTTTCAGAGAAAGAAGGTTTCAAGCCGTTTAAAATGTGATACTCAACAGTAATAAAAATAATTAAGTATATATGTGTGATCTCAATTGTTTTGAAAAAAGCTGTCCATAACACTGCAGAACAATACAAATTTAGCACAGCTGCTGAAAGACAGTCACCACTGAACTCATTTTCAACATATGGTGTGATTTTTGCTTAGATCTACAGATTGAGGGAGTTTGATGAAAACTAAACAATCGTTCATAAATCTCAAGCCTCAGTTACCATGGTTCACAGGAAGCCATACACCTAATGCCAGTTAAGAAAACTATTTGTTTAGCAATTACTACAACAAGATTATAGAAAGTGAGATAGGAAAAACTGAATTTCAGCCACCTGAAGCAGTGTTAGAAGATCATGTCTCCTTCTGCTGATTTCACATTCAGTAGTTATGATAGGCTTTGCATAACACTGCTTTCTCTCTATCGACCAAGACTTAGGTTGATACTGGTGTAGCATAAGATTTTATCCCTTCAGATTCAACAAAGAAAATTACACTACATAACAAATGTAGTTTCTTAATTTGAAGTTTTTGAAAAAAAAAAAAAATACTGAGGAGTTTGTGGGGTTTTTTAAACATGCTGCACAATGAAAGATGGTAAGGCCCCGACAGTGCAGTGAAGGCTGATCACTACAATCATGGCAAACATAAGCCTTTTTTCTAGGACAAAAACTTCAAAGTATAAAAAAAACCACATCTACTGGATCTTCTTTTGTCTTACTGAATCATCATAGTCAATCTAAAAAGGAAAAAAAAAAAAGAGTAAGGAACCCTGCAATTCAGGAATGCTCTACATGGACTGCCTTTTGAGAGGGTGTAAATACATTAGAATATATCAATGTATATGAACAAATTAGGGTAAAAAGGTATGTTCCAGAGGCTTCTAAATGTGTGCACACTATTAAAATCTGTCTGAGATCTGTTTGGCGAAAGCAACAATTATATTTCTTATTAAAGAATATGCAATTACAGACCTCTTAGCACTTCCTGCTTCCTTCAACAATGAAGACCTGTCTGCACTGCAGATTATAAAGTCCTCCACTGTTTCACTGGGTCACCAGACTAAACAGGCCAATCCACTTTCATGGCAATTTATTCCATATTTTCTCTTTTGGGCCAACTTCTTTTATAATAAAACTGGGCCTAGCTGGAGATTTACAGGACTGTCACCACAGGAGAGTTAGACCCTATAAAATGGCATAGAATTCTGTTTAAATTTAAACACCAAAAATGTTTGTCAAGTCCTGAGTGTATTTGATCTCGTATCTATTATCTTTTAAATCTTCATCAGACATTGAAAAATATGATCTTCAGACTTCTCACACTTCCACAAAAGTTACCACAGCCACAGAGCTGGTGCAAATGCTTTATATACTAAACTATTATTTTAGTTCACAGTATTTGTCTGTCATCAGAAAAACCAGAAAGTCTACAGTTCAGATTTCTCAGGATCATAAATGGTTTGATTAAACTGCAGATGTTAATTAAGACCCAAATCTGTATCTTCATGCATAGCCAGAATAACCAGCTTGTTAGCTAGGGAAAGCCCAAGATATTTAGAATATTCTGCATTGTAGGATGTAGATCACAAGTGGAAGGATTCCGGGACAGCTTTGTAACCTACTCTTCAGTTGTATCAAGCAGGTTTGGGGAAGGAAATACAGATGGGGCAGACTGTCTGAACTGTGCCCATACATCCTATATGTGGCAAAAGCAGTCAGTTATGCCATGGCAGAGGGAGTCCATGCAATGGATTGCTGTCAAGTAGTTACCTTTTTTTGGAGGAATATATTGTTTCCTGATTTTGGAACTTTTCAAATAGGCCAAATGAAATTATTTTTAAAGATGAAACAAGCATCTTTAAATATTATTACACTTTTCCTAGAAAAGGCCAAAACTTTAGTGTGTATTTCCATTTTAATTTAGACAAATTCCATAAAAATATAATTCTAACCTTGCATCCCACAGGACCCAAAACAAATATGAGTGTCTAGCCATGTTAGCCATTAGAGCTTCTAATGGGAAACACTTACAGGGAGAATTTTCATTATAAGTAATATGCAATCCAAGTTTCCTCTGCTGTCCTTTGTGATGCAAAATAAAAATGGACCAGAAACTGTATCGAGAAAACAGTTCCCAGCAGATACCAAGTATTGCAGTTAATATGAAATAAACTGTTGTGAATAATTAGATACTGATTTATATAGTTTATGGCCTAATCCTATAAAGGATCCTGGTGCTTCAACACTGAATCTTTTGTCCCATGGTTCCCTAACAGGTATCCAGAATCATGTTTTGGAAGCATGACTTTCCTGCAGCGTACCAGGAGAGACACCTGAGTGGCCTGGAAAACAGCCAGCACAGCATGTCTTGACCTCAACATGAGACAACCGGAGTTAACCAGGGGAAAAATGAGGTTTGTCACAAATCTACAATCCTGCCTTCTTCTAAAGCCAAGGCTCTACCTGAGGGTTACCTCTAAAGACAGGGCTCTACCCAGGGCTGTCTGAGAGATGCCTCCATCCACTCAGTATCTACACCCTCGTTCTTTTTATGAAAATAGGTTCCTGTGATCTTTCCTTCAAAACTTATGTTTTATTAAAACATAGCTGGAGGAGAAGCTGGCTTCCCATCTCCCTCTCTATAACAACTCTGTGATTAGAGCACTAATGCAATCATGGGATTCATCTCTGCTGCCCGGAAAGGCCCCAATTTACAACTCCTCTCACCCCAGGGAGGACTCTGACCACCAGGCTGATGGTTATTTTAGAAGAGGCAGTCTCGACCCTTCTGCTGAAACAGTGCCCTTGAGCACAAACGAATTCAAGATTCCTTAGATCATAATCTTATGTTTGGGTTATTCCCAGGGCTGGGGCACACACACAGAGCTTTCTTGGGATTATTTTTGTCTTCACTATGTTAAATTGTTGTGGAATACATATAACATCTCCCCCCACCCCCCAAAAAATAGAAAAAAAATAAGAGTAAGAGTAAACATAAAAATAGTCCTGGGAATAAATCCCACTATTACCACAGTGACCCTGCTGCATTTTATCAAGAACGCAGTCATGTCAGGGAGTCTGGGCACACTCCAGAAGTAACCAGGAGGCCAAGCTGACCAAGACACTCAAGCAGAAGAATACTGCAGGTCTAGAGGACTTGGGTGAGCTATTTAGGAGTCTCAGGTGGAAAAAGCACTAACTCTGAGGCAAACCTAGTGCTTTGAGGTTTAGGCAACTTCTTACAAGAGGTTTTGTGAATCACAGCTGATTGTTCATATGTTTAAATTCCACCCAATTCCCACATTTCAACCCATGCAGATCCTCTTATTGACCAAAACAAAAGTATTGACAGAGACATCTTTGTGCTCACCAAGATATCTTTTTATTTAGGAAAAGAAACAGCAGCAGTTACTGAAGATCATTAACATTGAAAGCATTGAGTGGTTACCTTCACAGCATAATGCCTGTCATAGCTCATCTGACAGACTGATTATTCAAAGTCTGGTGCACCTATGGTTGGGAATCATATTGCAAGGCTTAGGGCTTGACTTTAAAACTGCCCTGTCTGTCCACAGGAAAAATTATGCTAAATCCCGTTTTCACTTCACAATATTCCTGAGGTGGAAATATAATTTTGCAGAAGTAAAATGTTTATTTTGACATAGTGACTGATGTCTTCTACTCTTGACAAGAAACATTAATAAAAGGCCTCACTAACTAGATGCTGTAAACTCCAGACCAAAGACATGTTTCTCTGAAACTTCCTTATTCTGGGCACGTTGTGTTTAGGCCCTTACAAAATCTCTACATTTCTAGAAACAAAGTGTACTTTTGTCTCTAAATAGCACAGTAGTAAGGTGTTTGTATTATCACCTATAGCAGGAAAAGCTTTTTCACTGGGCTTACCAAGAATACAAGAAAAAAAGCTAAATTTCTCCTATTTCTTCTGGATTTGTAAACCTACTTACTAAGATCTAGTGGCACACCTTGTAATTCCTAGTTAGGTATTCAAAATTGCAACATGACTACAAGTTAAATATAATTTGTGAAATATATGCCATATTTGATAAAAAATGCATGTAGTCAGAATCATATGATGACTTAATTTGCATAGATGTAAAACCGGAATTTATTATACACAACCTATATTCATAAAACTAGACAGTCACCTGGTTTCTCTTCACTGGTTTAATCTGGCAGTCCCTCACTAGAGGCAACAGAATTTTTAAAAGCAGCCAAGACAAACCAGACACCAAGTGGAAGGAGAAAAGAACAGACAATGTGCAGGAGAAGTGGTTCACACAAATATTAATATATCTCCTTTAATCCTTTAAAAAATTATACTTTTAGACTGATGGAAGAAGGAGACAGCAGCCAGGAAAAACACAAGTGAGTCTGACATCACTGATGCACCTGCAAAAAGTTCCAAAAAGCAAAATTTACGGGGAAATCTACTGGATGCACTTTACTTTTTTAGGTAATCCAAAGATCCCCGTAACAGAAACGTGGAGCAGAATGTAGTTACCAACTTGGAGAGAGGTTGAATGGACTGAGGAACTGTGTAGCATAAGGGTCTGGAAACATGGGCCTTCACTGTATGACTGGAGAGAACTTAAGCCAGTCTGGAGAAAGACAGATGAGTATGTTATTATTGACATAATGCCCACTTCAGTAAACAAATTTACAGAACAGACATTCAAGTAGCAAGGTGATATAGGCCGGAGCTTGAGATGGGTGTCTAACCAATAAAGAGTAGAATAACCAAGAGACTGCAGAAATGCACTAAAGATACATTCAGAAAAAGACATCTGACTATCTTCCATTGAGCTACTAGCAAGAGGAAACATCAGAAAAGGTTGTGGTACACCTGATCATGGCCACTTGAATTTAAAATATGCACAGAAGGCTACTTTAGCATTGGTGTATCCGTTGACTACCATTTTCATCTACAACAGATAACATTTATAACTGATTGGACCACAGTTACTCAAACCAAGTCTTAACATTTCATCAAGCCGCTGAGACCTCCATGTGTAGACCATGCCAATATGCAGGTTTCTTTGCTATGTTTCACAAATAATAACATATAAATAGTTTTCAAGACGTAGGCTGGAGTTTCTGTATGCTAAGAAGGAAAAAAGACCCAAATGTTATTTTCAGTTTCTGATGTGCTCAGCTTAAACAAACCATGATGAAAGCAAACAATTATAAAGAATGCTAGGTGGCATGTAGTGGTTTTCACTGATTTAGCATTATCCACACACTAAAAACTGAAAATAAACCATACTTGATAATGTATGTATTACTTGAGAACTATATAAGTATCTGAGCACTACTGAGAGTTCTGTTGCTCATCTGTAATTTCAGGCAGAAGATGGCCTTCTGTGTCAACCATGGGTCAATATAACTCTCAAGTAGGCACACATTCCTGCAGCATTTCTTCTTGATAATGAACATTTCATTTCAAGCCCCAGGTAATATCAGATACAGAAAAAAAAAACCCCACATATGTATGTATTTGGTTCCTGGATCCATGTGGATGCTTTTAACCTCACTCTACTCCTTGCTGAACTTCACTTTCCACCCCTCTGTACTCATGTCTAAACATAAAGGTATTTACGTGTCTGAAAGGAACTGGAAAGCAACTGTGATATTTCCCAGAGGATTTTAAAGCTCTTCTCACACAAAAGCAACACATCATTATGTCACAGTAGCACTTCAATAAGGGGCACCTCAGGAAGGGCTTCTGACATGGTTATGATTAGCAGATTCATCACTTTCACTACTTCACTTGCAAAAGAAGGACTGGAACAGAAATGTTTTCAGTTAGTATTATCCTTCCCTGGAATCAGTTATATCTGTAGGTCTTATAGAAGGTGCCATCAATAAGATGGTCTTGGATAAATGTACTTTTATGCACTGTTGGAAGTACCTAAAACTGATGGGTCTTTGAAATCGCGTGTGTATCTGTTGTTCCTTGGCAGGTTCTAAATCCACAAATTCATGAGTGGCTTATTGTGATTCATATGCCACTTTCATTTTTGGCAGGTAATGCTAATGGTATTGGAGAATGACTATTTGAATGAGATCTGCACCCACTTCCCTCAGATCAGGACTCTAAAAATGCTCAGAAAGGAGCTGTCAGCATAAATAAAATAAAAAAAAAAATTAAAAAGAATGCGAACACTTATTCTGTATAGGGTTTCAACCGCACAATTCGAGGCCTCAGGGATGAGCAGGATGAACAGGACTTTCTATAGTTCCTGTAGAAGGCTGGGCAAGCAAACATCTAGGGGGGGAAATTGAGGAAGAGGAAATATCTACATGCCAGTAATAGGAAAGTTATATTGTACACCTGGTTTTTAGGCATGCCATCTGTGCTCAGTCATACCACATAGCTTTGATGACATGCCACAGCTAAAGGGCAGGCAATACATGTCTTGCTTCAGTGACATGAATGACACAACTTGGTAAAACTCACTGCTTAATGTTAGAAATTGTAACTCTCAAACACTCTCAAAGTGTATGGTTGTTCCATAGTCATTTCAGTGTTCAGACCCACACTAGGTATTTTGATACTGAAAGCACTGAAGGAGCATTATGGTGAAAACCAATGCACACTAGGTAAGCAGGAGCACCTTATCTATACTAATGCTGGACTTCCCATCATATTTTGTTGGTTTGTAACAATACCGTAGCATTCAGTTAATATTGTTTACAGTAGCCTAATAACAAGCAATTCTATTCCTATTACTGCTCACAGTCTGATATTAAATATTTGTTTCCAAAGTAAACTGCCTGATGTAGTTGAAAAGTATTACCACACTTTTATTTAAAGCTGGATAAACCTTATCTTGTAAAAACAAAATGTGACCTTAAAAAAAAGCATGTGTACTTTGACTAATATACAAAGTTGATGAAAAATAAGGTTTATGTTACATTTCAATTTTAAGGAAAGATTTTCCATAGCACACTTGAGAATCTTTAAGAGGAAGCTTGGTCTAAATTCAGTTCCAGTTCTGGATCTGGTCTTAAATCCATGTGTAGCCTCAGGCAAATGTGTTAATTTTCCTGTTTCAGTTTCCCTGCCTTTAAAGTGGGGATAACATGACTAACCCAAATAGCTTAGCTGCAATTTGTAGCAATGAGTAACTTGATTATTAGATTTCTGAGACATGAAACATGATTATTATTAGGGCTTACTGACCAGCCAGTCAGAAATGTGATACAAATAAAGGAGATGGGTCTTGGACAATAGAAGGATGTAGGTTAGTCAGTCAGTCAGTCAGTCAGTCAGAGCAGCTCTGCAAGGAGGCAACTCTAGGGAGGGGAGAGTTGGACCCATAAAAGTGAGAATGTCCCCTTTGTACTAATTGCCTGTTTATTACCCCTTGGTATCCAAAGACCATAAAAAGCTAAGTCCTCTCTCAGAAATGAATAGGTCCAAAGCACTACAACAAATCAGCTGCAGACAAATAAATTTTTATCTGTGTTAGTGAGCTCAGTGTTATTTTCTAGTGGAAATGTCAGAATTGATTAAAGACCTAGCATTTCTATTTAAAAGGAGAGAGTAGGGGATGATACCATTTAAACAGAGAAAAAGTCAGAGGACTGATAACATGGAGATAAAGGGGTGAATTAATTTCTGGTGTTATTGCAGTAATTTGGTACCAACATATTGAGTCCAAATTTGCACCACTGTACCTAGTATAAATAGTAGTGCCTTTTAATAACTGCGACAAAAATACTCTCCCCACTGGCAAGGTCAGTATTATTAATTGCTATTCCTATTATTAACCTTTGGGCTTGTGTATCCTCCATGGATTAATGATTATTCAATAACTGAGCTACAAGGTTAACTTACTAATAGCAATTAATATAAGGACATACTGCAGGCTAACTAGGAAAAGCAATGACGTTATCAACTTCTTGGCCTTGGTCTTGTTTCATGCAGAGGTGCCTACAGGAATTGTACCTGTTAGTTCCCAGAGCTGAAAGAGAAAATCTGCCTCACAGTCGAGACAAATAAAAAACGGAGATTGGGCTGACATCCGGGGTCCCCTCTCTCGTCAGTCTCCTAGGGAATAAGACACAGCCTCAGCTTTCAGGATAATCTGTGCTCATTGCCGGGGTCATTCTCCAGGAACTCCACTTCCAAATCCTGCATCTGTGAAGAGGGGAAAGGTCTTAAAAACAAAAAGAAAAAAAAGGAGAGAAAAGTACTTCCCCTAGGAGAAGTTTCACGAATAAAGGCAATTCTCAAACAGTGTTACGGAGGAGCACGTGGTGCCAGGTGAAACACCAGGCAGGAGCACCAGAGTGATGCGCGGCGGGACTCGGCCCCGCTCCCGGCCCGACGGGGCAGCGGAGATGCCGGCGGGCAGAGGCCTCCGGGGGATGCCTGCCCGCACCCGGGCATCCCCAACCCGCGGAGGCCGTCAGCGCGGTAGCGGAGCTTCTCTCCTCAACCACCTCAGATCGCGGGTGGCCGTGGGGCGCTGCCTGCCCGAAAGGGGCTGCCACCGGGGCTCTGGGAGTAGCGGCGGGGGGCGGCCAGAGGGCGCGGGGGCAGCGGTGGAAATAAAGGAGCAGGGGAAGGATGGAGAGAAGGGGGAAGAAGGGGGCGGAGGCGCGGTGCCGGGGAAGGAAATGCAAGAACGGTGGAGGGTTTCGACCCGAGTTGCGGGGGGAAGGGGGGCACGGCAGGCATGGGCACACACACGCCACCATCCCCCGGCACTTCCACCAAGTCAGCCCCACCGCCCCGCAGGGCCGGCAGCCGCCGGAGGGAAGGAGCCGCCGCACACAGACACACGCCACCGCTGCGCTCCAGCCGCCGCTCGGCTCTCCCCCCCTCCC
>VYXF01010446.1:3636712-3652365 GCA_013397295.1 Polioptila caerulea
CCCCGCCCGCCCGCGGCACGACCCGGCGCTGCCGCTGTCACGGGGAGCAGCGCCAGGAGCTCGTCTGTGTGCTCCAGGATTTTATTTTTGATTTTTCTGCTCCGTCTCCGAACCCGCCACCCGAGGTTTTGCTAAATGCTCGCCCCTTTGTCGCCGTCTCCCCCGGCTGCCGGGGGGAGCGCTCCTGACAGGCACCTGCCCGACCCGGAGTTTCCCTCTGCCAGTCTCCAGCTTTTTCTTACTGCGGGAGAAACTTCGCTACAATCTAAGTTTTCTGAAACACTTTGCACCAGCTCCTAAGCTAAAATGAGTTTAAACTGAAGAATGCTCTCCGCTCGTTTTAGTCCGTGAAAATGAGCGCAGCGCTTGTGTGAAAATAATTCACAAATTTAGATGCCGGGACTCCAGGGCGTGTGATCTGGAGGTGCCCTTTCATTCTGGTCCGTGCTGCTTGGGTGGGAGTCAGCAGCGGCCCCTAATTTCTACTTTATATTATTTTGGTACAGTGCATTCATATATTTGTCTGCTGTAGTCTGCTGGCAAACATTAGCATTCAGGCTTACATTTTTGACAAATGTGCAGACAGGAATAGCATGAATAGGCATCTTAAATATTAACAACCTAAGCATCTGTTGTGAAACAAATTTAATATATTTACTCTGTTTTTCTCACATTGTTAGGAAAGGTTACAATAAGTGTAAAATTTCAGCTGTAGTTAGCACAAGGAATGCTTGGATATTTCACTATCTCTTCAAGCATTTAACACAATCACCAGATAGAAATGTGTCAAATCAGGCGCACTATTCAAAACCAACTTGAAACTGTAGACGTAGAGTGTATAGACGTTAATATAGCATGTTCTCTGCAATTTCTATCTTCTAATTACTCTTCAGCACTATTTGTAGAATTTGAGAATGCTCTCTCCAGTCCCGTACTCCTATATGCTCTTTAATGTGTTTATACATACACACACTCATTTTCTAATTCACTTTCTATTTGAAATTCTTATTGGTACTACCTTGCTTTTCAAGTCAAAGTAATGGTTTTGCAAGGAAATGTGAAATAATATAGAGTAAATAAAAAAATGAGCAGGCAGAAAATGCAACGTGTTCTCATATAAGCATGCGTTGGAACAGATAGTGCACACACATAATAAGGCAATAGAAGAGAAATTAAAATCCTTGGCTAGTGTGCTATGTATGCCCACTCTTCAGTACAGCTAGTGAAAAAGAAACAACTGACTCCAAGGAATTCCTCTGTCCCTGTAATAAAACTGTTCAGAGTAGAACAAGAGCACAGAAGAGCGAAGCCGCCAAAAAGGCTGTAGAGTTATTTCAGGAATCAGTGCATTCCTTCCCTTTTTCCCACAAGTTCAAATATGTAATAAATAAGTCCTTTGTATGCAAAATAGTTTACTGGAACAAAAAAATATTTAAATGAAATGCTTTTTGTGCATGAATTTTAAAAAACTGGCCATTTCCTTTTTATATTCTTTATTCTTGATACTTTAAATAGCAAAGTAACTCTCGCAGTTTCCCCTCTCATGCTATTTTAGCGACTCGTGTGAATCCTAACCTGCTGCTGTGCTCCCGAGAAAGCAGTGTGAAGCAGAGTCAATCTGTAACTCACTGATAGGACACAGTGCTTTGGCAGTGTCAGAGGCAGAGAGAGGCTGCCACGCCAGCCCCAGCTCGCACACGAGCAGGGCACCTCTTTGGTTTGCAGCGTAGGCCCAGCAGGTCAGCGGATGAGCACCTGCCCTCTGTGGCTGCGCTTCCCAAGGCAGTGCCAGCCCTGCCTGCAGCCCTGCCAGCATCCCACCGGCACCAGCCACCACGCTCAGCCCTGCTGGGGACGTGGGCACATCCACCCCTGCAGCTCCGAAACCTCTTTAAAGAGGTTTCTCCCATGTTACAGGTTTGGGATAGAGAGGGGTTTACATGTGTGCAACTGCCATTTAAAAGCAGCTGAAGTCTGGTGTTCTTCAAAAAAAAGACCAACAAAAAACCCCACCTAATCTTTTAAATGTATCAACGACTTGATTTTTCAAAGTACTGTCACCTTTCTAATGTCATCTATTTTTTTTTTTAATCTAAGTATTGTCAGAGGAATTTGAAGTAATTCCTTAGGTTTCCAGCTGCATTTGAAAAACAAAATTAAGGAGATTACTTTATTAATAAAATAGGTGGTAATATATAGAAACATACATTAAAGTAGATTTCTGAATTAAAACTGGAGGAAATACGACTTCTGAAATGCTTTAGTCATATTTCTAGGAACTATGGTATTTTAACATAGACTCTAGTGAAGCATTTTATTGCCTTCTTGTATATAACTGCCATTGCTCTCTCTAGATATATTTAATATATATCCAGTGAAGCCACAAACTTTCTTTCTACAACAGTTTAAACACATCTGGAACATTTTACTTTCTTATAATTTATGTTAATAGATGTAGAGTGTATATACAATCTTCTCAGACATCATTGCTTTTTCCAAAGGGGAATATTTTTACTTTCAGTCAGGGAATATATTTATAAGAACAAAATAACTCAAAGTATAGGCAATTCTATATATCATTTTATTTTCTGTTATATTAGGTTGATTATATAAAGCTTTCATTTAGAGCGATGGGATGATGAAATTACAGAGGAGTGATTGGCTTTTGTTTTTTCAAATGGTTCAAGTTGAGGGCTGCAGAAATGAATGTTTTTGGTAAAGTTCTTTGAGTGCATAATATTTTTCATAGAATTCTGACAAATTAATTTAATAGAAAAGCCACAAGTCTCTTAGCCAGGTAAAATGGAAGTTCTGTTTTTGCCGTTATAGGCATCAGGCTTCAGTAATCTGCTCCTCTTGTGGAATGAACACTTTCTACTTAAAGCTATCATGCACCTACTGTTTATTTACGCTGCATTAAACTGACAGCACGGCAATCAGAGGAAAAAATATTACTTACTTTCCTGAAGTAAACACCAGTTTATAGGTTAGTGCCTGTATTTATATTCCTGTCGCCACTAAATAATGGCTGTCTCCATTTTAATATCTACCTGTGGTGTTACCCAGGGCATCTGGCTCTTCCTTGTTTAAAACAAGGGGAAAAGGAAGGGGGGGAGTGAGGAAGAGAAGAAAGTTTTGTTATCATTCCACTCTAAGAGGAACTTAATAGAAAAGCGATTCGGTATTCCTTTCTGCGGCAAGCCAAAGCCAGTTTTAAAGACATAGTATTCAGTTTTACTTGGTGTAATTGAATTGCATCTCAAACAGGGAAAACAGAATTCCTTAACAGTATTTGTCTATCCAAGACACTGAAATTGTATATTCAGGCAATGGCAGATTAAGGGCAGAAGCATTTTATTAATAACTGAAAGCACATATGTGTGTGTGATGAAAAATGTTCTGCAAATCTGTCACTATGCAATCAAGTGCATTTTTTAAACTTTAGTTGTCACAAAGTTGCTACTGATTCTAAAAAAAAAAAAAAAAAAGAAAAAAGAAAGAAGTAAAACAGTTTGACGGTTAAAGAGTAACTTACAGTTCTTACTGCCTGTTATACGGAAATTTTGCAACTTTATAAAGTCAGTGTCAGAAAGCCCTGTTGATGTTACTTTTAATCTTGGAGTAATGAGTTCAAGTAGCCGGTGTTTGAACTGAAGATAACTGCATTTAGGATAACCCACAGTTTGCAAAAAGCTTCTCTAAATTTTCTGTTTAAGGATTCCATGAATAACTTCTACCTGAGAGGTTTATTTCTTCCTCAGATTCTGAAAGGATTTTACTTCACACTAAGTTGCCTTGTTGGTCAGTTCCCTTGGCTGTGGTGTCATGAACTCTGAACAGCCCTGACCACAACTTGTAACTGTTACTTCCAAGAGGTTATACTGTGATGTTCCCTTCAAAAATGCGGGTGGTTTCGAACATTTGCCATCCTGTGGCATCCAAGTTTACCACAGTTATCACCAACGCTTCATTACATAATGGGTATCCATTCTATTGCTTTGCAAATATCAGCTTTCTAATGATTTCTGCACAGCATTGCTCTCAGTAGGTTTAAGTGTTGATAGAGATTCATTTTAAGGAGAATTGCCAGCACTGATCTTGTACATATGTTCTGATCTGGTCCTTGTGCCCTCTACCAGTTGTAATCTACTCTTAATCTGTTTTATCTGGTGCAGTGTACTAGGAACAACATAGTAATAGTAGAGTACAGTAGTAGAGTGTAGTAACATACCTCAGGCACCGTCTGAATTCTAAATATTTCCTTTTAAACTTGCTGAGCCTGACTTTGCTCCCATGCACACTGGTGTGTCACTGCAGAGCTTAGTTTTCACTCTTCCTGTAGAGGATCAGCATTAGGTGTTCAGATGGGCTGAGGGAGACACTAACACTTAGCATTTGTGCCAAGATCCACCTTTTAGCTATTATTTAGAACACCAGTGCACAGCAATATCTTTGGAGACTGATTCCCCCATGAAACACAGTGCATTTGTGTTTGCTGGGAGTGGGACTGTGGGACTTGCTTTCACCGGAGCGCAGGCTAGCTGCTGTCTCCGAGCTGCTGTAAAGCATTGCTGGTGACACCTCTGCACAGCTGTAGGTTCACAGGAGTACACTCTCACTACCTCGTGCTTGGCTGTCGTGAACTGCGGGTCAGAGAGGCAGAGGAGCTTGCTGGCCTGCGGATGGGCCTTTGTCACCCCAGCTGCACCTGGGTGCAGAGCATCAGGATGGGCCGCGTCTGCCAGCTGCGCTGGCCTTACATAACTTCCAGAGACTATCTGCTCCATCTCTTTCCCGTGGCGCATTATGACATGATATGACCTGAGGAGATGAGGGAGGTGCTTTAAACCTCAAGTGCACCTCGTCTTCCCAGGATCCTGCTCTGACAGGATTTATTTGGCCAGGAGCAATCATTTGTGGGTCGTTACACTTGCTGCTCGCTAGACGAAGTGGTGATGCACTCAGACCACCTATGCTTGGAGGACTGTCTCCTAATCTTTTCTGGTGTGTGAACTCCTGGCTCTGGTTTCAGCCCTGAAAAAAATGTGTCATTTTGGGTTAATAACTGTCCATGCCATGTTGGCAATCCTTGATGGTGTAACTCTGATTTTGAAAATGATCAGCACATAACTTCATATGAAGGAAAAGGAAGCTGCAGCACACTATCCGTTTAGAAATGCAGCTATAATATGCTCCTGGTTTATTTGCCCAGCTATAAAATTAGTAATATACATGTTTCGTAGAACACTGAAGGATTAAGTAATTCTTTATATTTGTAAATCAGTCCTAGAGTGGAAAACATTTTCAGCAGGAGTGCCAACAATTGCTGCTCTGAAGTCAAACCCACATGCAAAGGTATGAGAAAGGTATTTCCTCACTTGACTCTGCACTTAGAATATGTGTCTGGTCATAATAGCCAGGTAATTAAAAACATTTTCAATGAAAAGGAGGAAAGTTCTAAATATCATACACACCCTATATTCCTACTTCTACTACATTGAATAAAGGATAGAAAAGAGGAGGGGAAGGAGAGTGGGAGAGAGCGTGCATGCATGCAGGCTCTCAGAAGGACCAAAGGCAAAAATTGAAGTGGAGAGGAATTCCAGACTGAGTTTTAAAATGTTTATAATCAAAGATTAAATTAATATTTTTGTGGAGAGCAGTATTAGAAAGATTTTAAATCATTAGTGCTTTTCATCATAGGTGGGCTTCCTTGATAAATGTAAGTCTCAAGAATAATTAAAGGCATCTTAAAACTTAAAAATGACAGTTTTAGCTTCTAAGGATTCATTGTAATGTAATAATACTGTATGCTTTTTAGTGTTACTTCTGCACTAGACATTTAATTACAGTCTTTGTGAGACATGTTATCTGTATAGTAACCAGTGCATAAAAAGAATGATATTTACTTTTACATACAAGCTCTTGCTTGCCAGCTTTCTTTTTAAGATTATAGATTAGGATCTCCAATCCAGAATGTTCATGACTTCAATGAAAACAACTTAATTTGACACATTTTTGGGGAGGAATGGAGCATTTATTGTAGTAGTACTGCTTCTCTAGTGACACTTTTTGCAATAAGACTTGAACTGCTGTTTAGCAGTGGGTTTTTTCTCTGTGCAAGGGCCCAAACTCAGCGTTTCTTTGCTTGTTCAAAGGCTAGATTTTAGAATATCAAATGAAAAAGCATGTTTAATTTTTATATTGAGGAGTAGGATTAAAAAAGAACTTCTAAGTGCAGTGTGGTAGTTTTTTCACATGTACAGTTTATTGCTGAGAGAAAATTTGGAACTTGCTTTTGCTATGTCAGATATTGACTATTGTCTGAAACATACACCGGCTAATGTAAATTTATGGGGTTCGTAGCTTGGTCCACCCATTGCTGTGGAAAAGTGAGTACATTTGCAAAAAGGTGCATAAAATTAGTTTTTCTTTTGATATGTTTCCAGATTCCCCTAACTGAGAAAAGTGCTTCTCGACACAGTGAACTTCCCACAGTTCCTAGGTTCCGCACTGCCGTCATTGCAGGATGAGGCACAAGGGAAACCGCATCCAGCTGTTTTAAAGCAGAGCTTTTCAGTCGATAATATGTATCATACATCTTCTTTCAGGTCTTGTTTTTCATTTCTTATCTAGCAGTCCTGTGCAGGAACGGTATGATGCAGGTTTTGAGCCCCTCATTTCGATACGCTTTGTAAGAAAATCTCACAGTAAAGTCAATCGGTCAAAATCAATCTTTGTCCCATTGACTGTATTTTATTGACTTCCTTTTTCATTCTTTTTCTTCACTTGACTCACTGAATACCATAATCATTTTCGCCATTCCTGGTGAATTTCGTTATAATCTTTTCAAGACAATTTCATTGAGTGTTTGCATTTGAAAGTTGTGATTTCACTGCTTTATTTGGGCTGCGAGCCCTACAAGTAACCGACTTCTGCATTGCCGCTTATAATGACAGTTAGGATACTCACAGGTGTAGTTATTGTTTTCTAAGCATTCCAGAAGAATTTTATGGATACCATGCAAGAGAAATGAACCAGTAGAATTTCTTTATATGTTTGGCAGGATGACAGATATGCCGTAAGAAGCATTATACTGTCTGATAAATTGCATTACCAAGCACTATTTCGTATAGGTTCTGTCTCTTTAAAAATGCAGTCTCCTCTATTTGCCCTATTAATTGTTGATATGTTGCCATCCACGAGACAAAAATTAGAGCTGTAATTAAATAATCATGTGATGCTCCTTAGTGCCAGTGAGAGCAAACTCATTTTTCCAGGCCCTGATGGTCACTGATTATTGTATTACTACTGGCTTGCTTTATTTTTTTTTAATGGCTCTATATTGCTGGGTTACCTAACCACTGCCCTTCTTTTCAAAATTAAAGGAATTGAAGAACATTAAGTCACTTAATTGGCCAGTAGTCTATGGGGATACAAAGTAGTCATACCTTCTCTGTTTTTTGGTCACTCAATTGGTTCTACTGGGAGAACTACATCAGTGGTGTGGTTGCGTGCCATTTAATTTACACTGGTGTTTTGGCTGGGATGGATGCATATAGGGAATGCCAGGAGAATTACAAAAGGAGCAGGGTATTAAAATTCAGAAATGATTAAAATTGAAATAAAAGGATGCTGCTGCTTTGCCAGTACTCTGGCAGTCATAATGACACATAGAGATTAGTTTCCACCTTCATCTTTTCCTTCTTTCTCATTTCCTCTTGTTTATTGTTGACACATTTTCCTTATGTCTCTGCTTCTCAGCGCTTTTTTTCACTGTTACATATTCCTACTTTTTCTCTTTCCTTAAGCATGGAGAAGCTTACTTAACCTTATTATAACAATAACAGAATAGGTTATTAATATTTAATATGCACATGATTAAAATTTCTCTCTTAAACATAGGTCAGCTCTATTATTAACTGACATGTTATTTTTCATTAAAAAATTTTTATTCTGCCCTTACGGTTTCTCAAACACCCTTTACTTTGGTGGTGATTTAACACATAATGTTTAGAAAACTGTGTTAGGCTAGTGAAAAAAAAGAACTTACCAGTCATGGATAATCAATTATGCATGAATTCAGATATAACAGATGGAAACTGGTGAGTTAAAGTTTCTCTTTAGCTTCGTGATTTTTTTGTTTTGTTTTTGTGACACCTGTCTCTTATGTATAGATAAACATCTAACATAGCATACTGCTTTTCATGCGTCTTTGTGTTTTTTGCTTTTTGGGTTTGGGTTTTTTTGTTTCTTTTTAGGTTTGTTGGTGTGGCATAAACTTATTTTCCCCTGCTTTTAACTTACTATTTTTAATTTGTTTGTCTGTGAGCATTTCTATACTGCCTGCCTGTTCTAGGGCTGAAGTGCCCTGTGATGAAGCAAGCATTTAATCGTCTAATAAACTACACAATGTAATTTGACCTTAAAATTGTGTCAGCACGATATTTTAAATTATAGGAGTTCATTTTTGCCTTCAGCTGCTCATGGACTATAGTGTTATGACATTAAAGCAACAGGGTAGACTGCGGCTGGGCATATGTATTCATATATGCACATTCTTGTGATTGTGATACTTATATAGGCGTTCCCTCCAAAGGCATTAATTAAATTTCTTTCAATCATTTGACAACAAGGTAGATTGCTTTACTGCTTTTTATTAAGAAGTTCAGTATGGACCGAGTGCAATACTTCTTGTGGTCATGGAAAGATTTTTACAGAACTAAATAAAGCAAAAATGACAATAATTCTTTGTGATATGCCCACAGCAATGGCAACTTGGAATTAAGTAAATGGAGATCTGAATACGTTTTCTTTTTATACAAAGCTATCTAAAAGAGTTTTAAGCATGGGCTTAGATGTGAGGTGCGTTTCTGTGTAGTTCATTCATGGCAGCGTATTGAGCAATTCCTGTATTTGAAGGTGTCTTGTGTTTGAAAAATATTGGGGTAAGTTGATTTGTATGTTCTTTTTCTACTACAGAAACTATTTGGAGTACTTTTTCACCTGGCCCCATCCACTTTGGAAGTGGCACATTTACAGAGGTGGTGCAGAGAGGTTTTCCATCTGTATACCTATAAAAGAAAAATGAATTGAGAGAATGCACTGCATCTTTAATGAGCAGAATATTCCAAAACTTCTCCTTTTACTGACATTTGTGAAGGAAAAATCTAATCCAGGAAGGAGTTTGTAGTATAACCTGCCAGAAGCAAATTACAGAGAAGACATCTTTCCCCACTAATTTTTCTATTTAACACAGAAACTACCTGTTACGGCATTTCCTTCAAGTGTTTTCATGAGTATAAATTACTATCATACATATTAACCTAATTTTGCCCTAAAAATACTGTATTCTAGGGGGTTTCCAGCTGCTGCTCTCCATCTCAGTTTGTTTCCATTGTAGCCATTTAGCAGGAAATCTAGAAACATAGTTGCTTTAAGCAAAAAAACACATCAAATACTTCAATATGTTTTTGTTAATTTCTCTTTTTGTGTGTGTGTGTCTGTGTGTGTGTTTGGGTTTGGTTTTGGGGGGGGTTTGTTGTTTTTTTTTTCCTAAATCAGAACAAGTATGTTTAACATTTTCAAGTTAGTTTCGCTTTATGTTGTTTGCATTAAACTAAGCATACTCTAACACATCTATAAATGACCTTTATCTTAGTGACACTGCATATGCTAAACGTTTTTCAGTTAGCACCAGGTAATATTAACAGGTATTTTGTTCCTTAAAAGAGTTGTGAATATTAACAGCTAATTGCTCCTGAAAAGAACTGAAAAACTCATTCATTTCAGCTTTGTTACTGTGGAATCATCTGAGTTTGAGATTGGAAGGAGCCCTAGAAGAAAATGCTAATTTGGCCAAAACCACCAACTTTCAATTTGTTTTACACCAAAACCACACATTTTGCATGTATTTCATGTACAGTGAATATTGACTCCTGTCAAATTTGGCCGTAATTAGATGCACAGTTTTGCTTAAAAGGTTTTGAACCTTAGAAAAAGTGTAGCAGAACATGTGCAGATTTCTGAGTTAATAATGAAACTGGAAACAGGACATTTCATGTGGTTTTGTGTTTCATAATGAAAGTTTGACATAGTTCAATTCATCAATCAGTTCTAACCATTTCCTTCGACTTTAAACTCTTCCATGTTTTCAGTTTGTGTCAGTAGATTTTTATTTGTACTATCAGGTCAATGACGGAGATAATTCTCCCGTTGGTGAAGAATCCCTATGTAAGAACTCACTGCAGTTTGAGCTCAACAGCACAAACATCTAAACTCTAGATAATAATACTTGAGTAATCCTCTGTAGGGCTAAGTGCAACATGTTTTCCACAATGCACAGCTTTGCTTGGGCTGTGGGAAATTCATCCTTACCCAGAACTGTTGGATCAAATTTCTGTATTTGTAAAAGCATACTAACTGGGATAGAAGCACAGTGGTTGGAAGGGAGGGAAAACGAGTCACAAATTGGAAAAAAAAAGGCAGAACCAGTCAAAAATTTGCAAACAACATTGAAAAACACTTTGGAAATAACTTGGTGTAACTTTCCTTTTAACAAGTAAAAATAACAGGGTTTCTATGTCCAGGGATCATGATTTACATACTGTTAAATTAATAGAGCTTCTATTCAGACACTTCCCTAAAATAACCACTTCTCAACTGACTCTTTTAGGTAACAATTATATGCCCATCTCATTCCTAGGAGTTATCTAGTGCTGTGATGACGAGGGCTTTAACAGGAACCACTCTTTTTTCATCTCTCAGTGTTCCACATTAAGCATCTTCACATGAAAGACCTAAAAATTATACCTCTGGGGAAAAAGCTGTGAAATTAGTGACCTGCTGAACATACATTTATGACATGGGAAACTTGGCTGATCCTAAGATGCCAACTTTCCTCCTTTCTTCCAGCTGCTTAATTGCATAAAATATTATTATATAAAGCTCTATTGCGTTTTTTTAATTTGTTCTATTCTGTGGAAGTAGTTGGTTGTAGTTGCCACATGGAAGTTACAAGCATGACTCATCAAGGTCCTAGCCTAATGTTAAGGATGGAAGAGAATATGGTCTTCAAAATGCTTTTTTTAAAGTTTAGGTTTTTTATTTGAGGTGGTTCTGAAGCCCACAGTCATAACACATATTGGCTTATATTAAATAACATATAGATAGTGTTTGTGGGAGTTGATGACCTAATATAGATAGCAGAAAGTGAACTCAGTTGTCCACATGGCAGGCAAGAGACTGTGCAACTACAGAGTAAGCTTTATGTGATTAACCATTAATATTGATTGCTGTGATCTTTTATGGGAAAGTGGGAACCTCTCTATTACAATTTTAAGCAGCTAAGATTTCTTGTGGCAACCAGAGGTGAAAGACTCACTATTCTCATTAGCGCTCTTGTTCACCCTTCACTACATCACGCCAAACAGATTTGTTGGATTTTACTCCATAATTTTCTTCCAGCATTTTGCCTCTCCATGACTCACCAAGGGGTGAACTGAAATAACTGTGGGGGCCACATCTGCAGAAGTATGTATTTACTTCAGTTGCACAAGCATCTTAGTCAAAATAGACATACAGCTATGAAATTACTTGCACAAAATGGTGCAGTAGTTGGACTAAAAGTAACTTGTTTTATCCAAAGTCACATTTTGCATATTCTTATTCAACTCCATTTTAAAAAAAGATTCCGTGATTGAAGTACATTGCAGATAATATTTGCAGGAGTAAACGAGCCTCGTCACAGAGGCAATCAATAGGGAGATGTCTGTTTATATATGATTTTACATATCTGCAAGCTAGCTGAGACATCCAGCTAAAAAATGTTGCACCATGGGACACTGTGTAGCTATCTGATACTTCCCAGGGGCCTTGGGGTCTGTAAACTAATGAATGCACTACATGTAGCCATATATGTAGGTTTTTCACCTCTGACGAATACGGTAAGGATAATTTACTTCACTTAATAACCAATTAAGTGCAGTTCAATACATCTGACTATCGTAAGTTAAATATTCATTTTACGTAACTGTTTCAGGACATGGTGTGTGAGAGAACACAAACGAGCAGAAATTGCTCATGCAAAATGTGAGAGGGGACGACAGCTTGTGTGCGATGCCTTTCAGTGCTATGAATTTCATTTCATAGCACTTTTGCTTTTTGACAGGCATCCTATCCAGGCTGGGGCAGGTTGCAGTCAAAAAAATCTAGGTTGGTATGTAACTTCTGAGTTCAGCGTGGGGGATGTCGCAGAATGCTGTGATTCACATTGGTGTGCATTGGATTCTTGGGTCGTATGCAAATTGAGATTGCCGCAGTCAGGTTGGTTGAAGCATTTGAGCGGTGTCAGGCAACTATTGTTGTTCAGGGCAAAGTGAAGGGGAAGTTAGTCTGGGGAGACTGAAAAACAACTTCAGTCCGAGGTGCAAAACTTGTAGGGCTGTGGGACTGCGCTGGCACAGCAGCGGTGATGTGCTGAGGTTTGCACAGGTAGACGTGGGAAAGAACTGTGGGGTGCTTCCTTCCCCTTCACCCACACTTCTGCCTAACCCACATGGCAAGTAGGCACAAGCCCTCCAGGGTGCCACCTCCCTTCTGGCCACAGATGTTTACCCTCAGAAAGCCAGGGAATGGTACTGCCATGGCCTTGCTGTCCAGCAGTTACCATTACCCATAAATGCGCACCCATCACACCTTGCAGTGGGAGAAATGCATTCAAATCCCCACTGAAGAGAATTTCCCAGCAGTCCCACTGCTCCTGCACAGCTTTGCATCACCTCTAGCACGGGATGGTGCTCATGGGTTGCCCAAAGGGCTGCAGCATTGTCAGAAGTACATATGTGTAAAAGCCAATCAGCCTGATCTCCCCAAAGAAATCTGATAAAAGAGAATAGACAGCCATGCTGGTTTTGCTCTGCTGCCAGGTCATTTCTGTTTGCATTGCACAAGAGCCAAGCCTCAAGATTTGGGCCCGTATTTCCTAATTTATTTGAACAAGAAAATATTGGAATAGAGACCTTAGAAGGCACTGAGGCAGCATGCCACACTGGAGAATTTGTTTTGCTTTGCAGCTATTGAGACTGCTGCTCAAGAGTTAATTCACCATGGAGTTGAAAATACACAGCCCAACATTTTAAATATTTGTCTTATTTTAACATAAGCTAGGGCAAAATGCATTTATATACAATAAAAACAGTGCAACAACTTTATTAAGGATTAATAACCTTTATTAAGCATATATTTGTCTGCTGTATGTTGACTAGAAGCTGTGAAAAATGTGATGTTACTATTGCCGTATGTTTAAATGATTGCCTGCATACGTATCCATGACAATATCTATTCATCTTCTGTTCTTTATATATGTTTTTATTATAAATATCTTTATTCTAGCTGAACATTTTAATATCAAAGTTGACACAGTGAAGTGCAAATTGGAATAGGTCAAATGAAAATCAGATATCTGTATCTTGAATTATTTCCAAGTAGTTTGGTATTGATAAGAGATATCTGATTGTTGTCTATCTGTCAAGACGTAGCAGCCTTCAGTAATTCGTGCTTTCTAGTCAAAGCAAGGGTTTCACACTTAGCTTTCCAAGTCTGTAGTAAATACTTTACCAGGCATAAGTGGTGTATGGGAATTAGATTAATCCATGTGGTAGGGAGTTTATAAGGTTTAGTGCATATATGCGATTTCAAGAAGAGCGTTCTTTTCCATAATTATTTATCTCAAGCATAGGAAGCATATGCATGATTATATAATTAACAGAATATTTGTTTGTCAGTGTTTGGTTTGTGTGCGTAATAATATCATTATTAGGCCTTCTGTGCTCCTGTATTATCAGATTGTTATCTCCCTGCTCCTTTAATTCACCATCTCTGCTTTTTAGACTAATCTCTTTGTTTTAATCCAAACATTTTGTTGGTTTTGTTTTTTTTATACCATGAACAGAATGATTTGTGAACACCAAAGCAAAAGTTATTTTAGAAGATTTTAATCTTTTGTTGTTGTTATTTGTTTTTGTTATTGTTATATCTGGTAATCATTTTTATAAGGTGGTATTTTAGTCCCAAATCTTGTTCAGATCATACTTGCTCTATTCTAATCAGCTCTGCATCTCTTAAATTATCTTCAATGTCCTTTTCCTCCATCATGCTGCAGGCAGCATACTGCCAGCTGAAACTCACACATCCTTCGTGATTTCTTCTTTAGTGGCCAGTCTTGCTTACTGCTGAAGTTTAAGTTTATCTTATCAGGCTTTTCTGAAAAGGTTGAAGAAATAAGACATTGATATTTTCCATTATGCCCACAAAGTTTGAATAGTTAACACTGTTTTCCTCCAATTATTCAAATGTATTGGGAAATATATATATATATATATATATACACTTTTTTTTTTTTCTTCTTAAAGAAGGACCGATTGATAGTCTATCTTGTTGAAAAAAGATTGGTTTCTAAACAAACAACCCGCTAGACAGTTACCCCTTGATCATATGTTATGGAAGATATCATCTACATTTTCCCTTGTTTTTCTTTGGGAAACATGTTTCTTCGGTTTTGGTTTTTATTTTTCCTTTTCAGCAGTCTCAGTAATGATCTTAGTAACCCTTTTCAAGATACACAACATAGGTACAACTTCCCATGTTTCATACATATGCCACCTCCACTTGCTCTGCTTTGAATAATAGTATTATGTAACAGTGTATTCATTTCCCAGCCTTGCATTTCTTTGCTTCTGAGATTATAATCTATTTTATGCACTGCAGAATATGATAAATATTTCATGCATTTTGCCCTATTACCATTTTCTTTTTCCTGCATGTTCTATATGCTGTTTGTGCTTATTTTAGTAAACATCAATGTGATTCTTTACCTTGTCTTGATGTATTCCTCTTCTTTAATATTAAGTAATATATGCGTAGGGCAAAATTTTCTCTTTATAGATTTAATGATTTGCCCTTTCTGTGTTTAGAGGCCCTACTATTTTGTGTATTACAGGACCGGTATTAGCATTCCCACTCACCTGCTTCTGCCTCATGTTTGTATTGTTTTTGTTGTTTTGTTGTCAGTTGTTTCAAAGTTACTGCCCTAAACATTTTGGTTATATACCTGTCTATGCAGTAATTCATGTTTTCTTTGGTCGATGATGCAACTTTCCCTTTAGACACAGTCTATTCAAACAGTATGCATTTTATCAATAAAGAGTTTAATTTTTCTCTTATCTCGCAGCTTGCACAAACTTGTTGCTTTCAAGTTTGGCTAGTTGGGTTACTTTCTACCAAGTGCATGATGGGAAAAAGCCACGTCTGTCTCGCAGTTACTTATTTTGTCGATACTTTACCACCTTTTAGCTTTCACCTTTCAGGGGTGGCTTTCTGTCCCCCGCTGCGGACTCGACACAGGGACAGTTCTGTGGCGTGGCGATGTGGCATCCCGCCGTCCCGAGCCCGGAGCGATGCATCGCTCTCACCCACCAGGCAGCTTGCTCTGCTCGGCCGCGGCGCGCACCGGAGCCACCAGAGCCGCGGGGGATAATGCCCTCCGCGGAACGGGGCCGGTTTCACCCAGCCTCGGCCGCCTTTCAGAACCGTGGCCGGTGCCTTTCTTTCACCCCTGTCGGTATCGACGGCGAGGGGAGGGAAGGAGAAACTTC
>VYXF01010446.1:3656758-3673062 GCA_013397295.1 Polioptila caerulea
AAAACATCAGTCTTGAACTTCTTCCTCTTCAAGAGCTCGGGCTGCAAAGGAAACCTCCTTTGTTTTTGTTATTTATATGCTGTCAAGTTTTGAAGTGGTGAGTTTCGGGTCGGTTTTGCTAATTTCACTCAGAAAACTGCAGTGTTTCTGTTTCTAGATAAGTACTTTGCTTCTTTGTCTCTTTAAAAGGTCACAGGGAAAGCTTGGCCTGGATTGTGAGAGCCATATGGAACGGATAAGTGCGGAGCCTCTCTCAAATGTGATTATGGGTTTTTATGGGGGAGGGAGGGAAGAGGAGGGGAAAGGCATGGGGAGGGGGCTGATTCAGGAGGAGAGAAAGAAATAATATAATACCGGCAGCGTTACATCGCGACAAAAGGAGATACGGCACCGACTCTCATTCAGAAATTGCGCGGTGTGCCTGTACGTGTACGCCGGCTCCGGGAAACTGTGCCTTGAAATTGTGCTCTTCTCTCACTGATCTGTGATGAAAACTTGTAGTTGTGAAAGATGCCTAAATGTGAAACCCGGGGAAACTCCTGGCCTGGAACCGGCGGAGATGATAGGTCTTTCCTGCCACCCTCTCCCTGGGCAGGCCATGCTGGTTGTTGCTCATCACTATTCCAAACTGAGGTTTCAGTGAACTTTAGCCTTGGGCATGGAGTTTAAATGAGTAAATTAGGTGTTTTATGTGCATGTAATTTTGCTTTGTAACATAAAGCTTTTTACAAGATGACTAAGCGGTGAAAGGATGCCGATGGGTGGGTATTCTCAGGCCAAGCGAAAATGACCCATTTGGTGTTTTGGTTGCAGTCAGTGTATTAACTAAGTGGCGATCTATCACTTTTATTCACTGTACATGATGTAGTGCGATTCTGACTCATGATGACTAGATACTTTTCGTAGCAAAGAACCTCCGTGCCTTAGAGTACTTCTGAAGTTGCCAAAAGTGATGGGGAATTTCTTGTTCGAAGCTTTTTTGTGTGTGTTTTCTTTTACTCTCCCCCCCCACCCCACCCCTTTTTTCCTTTTTTTTTGGTTAATCCTCTTTTTCTTGAGATAGACCGATCTCAGAATAGCAGCCCTATGGAATGTTAGCACTGTTAGAAACATCGGAAGATGTTAACAGTTTGAGTCTGTAATTCTTTGCTTAGGTTACACTTAGCACAGTTTAAAAAAAATTCTTTTTGAAAAGTGGCTAAAATAGGCATGTTTACTGTTAATGAGACACATGACCTAAAACAGATGGGATAAAGATGAATGGTGAACCTTAGCCTGTCACCTAACGGCATAAAGAAAAACAACGATTGTCTGAATTTCATCTATTTGGTTGCATTCTTGAGGTTGCTTGTAAAGGTTTGAATTAACACATTGCCTCTTGCCTCACTGTATCGGGAAAAACAGCGTGATGTTCAAACAAGGAAAAAATAGTCTACAAAATTATCATTGGCATGTATACTAGTGACATAGAAGTGTATATATATAAAGATTCCAAGATATTTAGGCTCTAATAACTTTGCTATGAAATGTGCAGAAAATGTATTGAATTACTAGGCAACTGAAAGAAAGTAGCAATTATCCGATTCACACTAGTCTTTCTAAATATGACTTCTCTAGTATTAGTATTTGTACTTGCTAGTTCAAAGATTAATGTCTGTTGACCCGTCCTTAGTGATTATATTACGTTTGTATATGTATATATATATATAACATAATTCTCTATGTAGTTATACCTTTCCCTGTCAGGGAAAGGTAGGTAAAATACCTAACAATCACAACAGTATTGATTAGTCATAACCAAAAAGATGCCTTTGCTCTCAGCAAGGTTTTTTAATATAATTGGCAAAACAGGTTCTGATGAGTGGCAAAAAAATCCTTAAAACTTACTCTGTTATGTTGTAGGCTTGGGAGATATTTAGTGATTTAACTGTAATTGTTATTCATGGACAGAGGTTTCAAAAGTTTATAAAAAGGGAAGTATGCTAATATATACCTTTTCTTAATTTGCTATTGAAATTCTGGTTTTTTGGTTTAAAATAGGTGTCAGCATCACCCAGGTTTTGGGGTTTTTTATATTTAAGGGCATCAAAAGTACTGTAGAAATCGTGGAGGATTTTTCCCCAGCTTTATGTTTGGTGAGAAACTATTCAGTTATTTATCTTAATTGAATAAACTCCTCTGTTTAACACTTGAAGCTTAATATCTTAAAAATTGCATATTTTGAACCTTGCAAAAGTTGATAAACTCTGTATAATATTGGTTAGGAAACTCAAAAGCAACCATCTCCCGCCACTGCTTTCTGAAGTTAAATGTCTAATTCTTTTCTAACTTCTATTTTTAAGGGGGAGAGGAATTGTAAAGGGACAATAGTCCATATCTCTAATAAATCTGTTGCTCCTTCAACTAAAGTTTTAACAATCTCTCTATTGTTGTTCATCCATTTTATAATCAAACAGATAAAGAAATTTTTCATTAGAATCTTTCTCTCTCCACAATAAAAACATCCGCGATTAATAGCAAACCTTTCTGTGAGATTTGTAACAATAGCTGTCTTGGAGCACACACCTTGACAATCATCATCACTTATATGAGTTTTAGACTTTCTCGGTTTTACTAGAATATCTCCAAAGATTTATTTTTTAAAAATTTTTTTAAAGAGGTACTCTGGTTGGCTTTTGAAAAACCATTCCACTAGATTATGATACAATCTCTCTGTAAACTGGGGTATGAGGTAATTTTTGAAGAATAAGTTTGTTTCTTTTAAAAAAGGCATTTCTTTGTAGTTAAAATAGTTATCTAGTCTTCTTTATGAGCTTATGATACATATGTATCTGTCTCTGTACATGTGCAGGCTGTGTACGTATACATATGCGCACACGTGTACAACATATATATTTTTTTTTTTAATCATGGCAGGTGATCTTTAGAGGCGGGACTGAGTATGGATCATTTGAACGAGGCAACTCAGGGGAAAGAACATTCAGAAATGTCTAACAATGTAAGCGATCCGAAGGGTCCACCAGCCAAAATTGCGCGCTTGGAACAGAATGGGAGCCCATTAGGAAGAGGAAGACTTGGAAGTACAGGAACTAAAATGCAAGGAGTGCCTTTAAAACACTCTGGACACCTGATGAAAACTAATATTAGAAAAGGTAACACTTTTGATAATTCTGCATTAGAGAAATATGATTTATATTATTTGGGGGGGAAGAATACTTTTACAGACTCTACTTCATTTATATTTCAATGGATTGAAATCTCCATTCTAAAATACTGTATATTCCCAATTCTGATATAAATCACATTTGGGAAATGTAAGGTTCATTCTTGGGTGGAGCATCTTGCTTTTCAGGGTGGAGTCTGATTTTTGTTAAGGTAAAGGCTAGCTGCTCTGATTAAAGCAAATTCTTACATTGAAATGTAAGTAATTTGGTGCATTAATTCTTTGAGTAAGCGCTGGGCTAAGAAATGCAAAAATGTGTAAGAGTAAATACTGAGCCCCCAAAACAAATTCTCACCTTTCCTCCTGATGATGGTCCTAAGATTGGAAGCGCAGTAGTATTTCCATAGCAGTTGCAAGTTGGTTTAAAGGAGAGAGTGTAAATCTTTAGGTATCACGTTGGAAAAGTCATTTATGATGTCAATCTTCGCAGTTTATTTTCTTAAGTACAATTCATTATTGAACAATGAACAACTTGGGTGTCATATTTTTCAGTGGCTGGTTTGCTGTAATTAGACATTTACACAAGGAAAAGGCACATTTAGAATCATTGATGTTTGTATATGGATGGCTTTTGTTTGCATTGAAAATACTTTTAATGGACAATAATATACAAATTTTACTTATCAAAATTTGTAAGTCTTTTTTACCATGTCCGGCAGGCTTGCTAATTTAAATAAAAATATTCTGCATGTAATTTGGCATATAACTTAAAACAGCCTCTACTTTTCCTAGTATAATCAGTTATGTTTATAATCCAGTTTTTTCTTGTATTTGCTAAGCAAAGTGCAAAATGCAACCAAGACTATTAAATGCACAAAGTTAGAAGGCAGAGGAATTTCATTGTGTCTGATGCATAACATTTATCGTACAATCATTTATTTTTTCCTCGGTTTGGCGAAAACAAAGAATATATTGATCCTGAAATGAACAGACACAGCAGTCCGTATTGTTAGATCTTTATCTATTAAAAATGGAAAAACAGCACTTCAGCAAATTCTTTGGCCTCTGCTCATGATTACCCTATTTATTGATTGTTTGCCAAGAATGTATGCATCTTAAGAAAGCCAGGGTAAGAGCATTAAAAATATAATTTATTACGGCTTTTCAAACAGAGTGCATTAACATGGTACAGTGAAGCAGTGGGGCTGTATAAAAAGGACTTTCTGACGCCTGCAAACATATAAGTTCCATAAATTCCTAAATAGGAGATTTCAGCTGTCTCTGGTATTATGTGATATTTGCACAGCAAACTTTAATGCCAGGACAGTTTTAGACAAGGATTCTACAGACTTCACTGCTCCTCATGGCAGACGTGCTGTTTACACAGACTCGTAAACCTTCAGCAAAAGCTCTAACACTGCCTTCAGGTTTAAATCATGCTGTATTTTTAGCAGGGAGCACTGACCAATGCTCTCCCCTTTAATACTAGAAGGTTATGAAGTTGCTGCACTTGGAGGTCTTGCCAAGTACTAGCAGGAGTGATCAGCCAGCTGAGATTGTGCTCTCCTGTATAACATCTTTCACATTAACAGAAGGACACTAGTGACAGTTTGCTAAAAGATTTAGTGGCTTGATTTGTAGTCAGATGATACCTGTGTCGCACTACCAGGATCCACCTCTGTTAATCTATGCTGTGCCTCAAAATTTGGCCGGGAGGCTCTCTGTGTTGTTTAAAGTCCCACATTTCCCAAAATGCTGCAACTGAGGAAACCATGTACCCTGGCAAAAAGGGTGCTGATAAGCAGCAAAATACCTGAGTGTTGTGTCTGATCATAGCTTAATTTGTAGGAGCTAATAAGGGGGAAAACAAATATGCTTTAGCTGGTTTTGGATGTATCTGCACTGTTTGTTAGAATGAAGCTTTGCTTGTACTTTATCTTCAGGAATTACTGATCAAACTAGTTAAGAATTTTGAGCCCTTACTCTGAGTCAGATGGTAGCAGGTGAAACATCAATTGTGAGAGCCTGGAAGGGAGAAAAAAACAAAAAAGCAAACCACCACCTTTTTGCAGATGAATCGTGTGTGTCCACAGCTTATTTAAAACCAGTGAAGTAAACACCGCTTTGCATGTACTGCTTTTGCTTTGGTCTTCTCTCCCTTCCTGGCCAGTCTCACTCAGATTACAAAAAAAACCCAAAAAACCCCCCAAAAAAGCTCCTTCCTGCACTACATAAATATTGGCAAGCTTTTGCTCTTGTCTTTCAGTCTTTCATGCTGAGCCTATTGGGCAAACTGAAATGAGTTTGTGAGCTTTTCCTTGCAAGCCTGAAGGGGTTTGTTTGCCAGAGATTGGCTCTCTGGTGAACAGATGTAGTTTAAATATACGTGCTTGAGAGGTATCTTTTTTATCATGATTTCTTACTATACGTTACAGCATAAATCAGGAGACGTGGTCTCGTTTTACTCTCTATTGTCAAGAGTAGAGCTTCCTTTTAGACTACAGCTTGTCTGGTGCACCTTAGCAGGTTAGGAGGTTTCCGTAAGTCTAGAGGGCAGTGGTTATAGAGGCATTAACATTGTAGGACTAATTGGAGTTCCTGGGTGCCCTGTTAAAATAACCCTTGTCATCATTTATGCTAAAGATGATACCCCTCTGGCAGCCTGCCAGAAGACAGTTCTGTACATCTCCTTTTAACCCTTCAGCTTTCTGTCATTACGAGCTCCTAACCTGTGCTCCTGGAGACAGCGGAACAGGATTGGAGCTTAAAACCACGGGTCATTGTGTCATCCATGTCCATCTGGGAGGCTGGGAGGGATTTTCATAAAGTCCAGGAATCTGATTGCTGGGGGAGACTTTGTCCCTAAAACAGCTTGGGTCATTTGTTACTTCTCTCTCCGTCATCAAAAGGGAGGAAAAAAATAAAATAAATAAAAAAAAAAAAAGGAAAGAGGAAGGAAAGAAAAAATGTTATTTGCTTAATATTCTGTGCAGTGTATGGAAGGATTTGCCATATGATACTACAAAAGTGGAAATTAGTAATTAACTTTCAGGCATGCCAAAATAGAGTTGTGAGATGTAAAGTGCGGGAGACAACAACAACAAGAACAACAAAAATAAGCCTGAACTGCAGGTACACTTCTTAAAGCGGCGTTGAAATCATGATTTGTTCCTTAAAGATGCGAGTGAAAGTAGTGCTCAAGTGCACTCAGTGAATGAAGCACGAATTAGTGTTAACTTTTGCCTTGTTTCCTTGTGTACTCTTTTCAGAGTGAATATATAACACACAAGGTGATTTGTTGTTGATGTTGAAAGCAATTAAATATTTTTGGCAGGACTAAGAAAGTTTTAATGTTAACAAACAAAATTATGTGCTGGTACTAAAATGGCTTACAGTGAAGACATCTGCAGTATGTATTTAGGTTCTCATGCTGCCTGCTACTCACAACAAATCAGGCAGGACAGAGAGAATCAACTTGTCTTCAGTCAACCTTGTTATTTCTATAGAAGGTAATTCTTTAAATCTGTATCTGATCAAGGGAGATAAATTTACATTTCTGCCTTTTAGGGATATGCATGTTTTGTAGAACTTTCTCTTTTTTGGGGAGGGTGAGGGGAAAGGACTCGGGGAATATGTTGATCAAATATTTGTGATGATTCTTGATGCCTCCTCTGCCTGTTCGTACAGGTTTTATTTACATAACTCTGTATAGACCCACCTACTCTACTATAACTCAAGTTTAATATGTCAAATTTAATTTTTTTAATAGGAAGTATGCTTCCAGTTTTCTGTGTAGTGGAACATTATGAAAATGCTATTGAGTATGATTCTAAGGAGGAGCATGCAGAATTTGTGTTGGTGAGGAAGGATATGCTTTTCAACCAGCTGATTGAAATGGCATTGCTATCTCTTGGATATTCTCACAGCTCTGCTGCCCAAGCAAAAGGTAAATAAGATTATGAAATTGTACAATGAATTGTGTTTGTTTGTGGGGTCTTGGGGGAGGGGCAGGATTTCTTTTAGGAATGCAATGCAGGTTTTACTTCTTAAACTTCTTGCAGATTCTGTATCTGTATTTTTTTTTTCCTTGATGTGTTTTTATTTAGTTAGTGCACATTTTGTTCGTGGGGAATGTGGAGGTAAATTCCTTTTTTTTCCTTTTTTTTTTTTTTAAGAAGAAAAAAGACTTCAACTGAATCATTAGTATGCTTATTGACCTTAATAATCTGCTCCACTGAGGATCCACAAGGAAGTGTAAAGCATATTTGAGCAGATGGACTGTTGAGAGTCAACTTGCATTTATGACTGAATATCCAGCTCTGTTTCTTTTATTTTGTTCCTGATGGTTTTATAGACTGCAAAGTAATTTTTTTTTTGTGCTCAATTCTTGCATTGCAAAATCCCTTCTAATTTGTTAAGAGGAATGCTAACTATTTATGTCATTGAATTCATGTGAACTTATGAAAATATACTTCTATACATATTTTAAAAATGCATTTGTATAATTTCATAATATAGATAAGGCCTATCCTTGGTGGTGTGTGGGTGGGGGTTTTTGGAGGGGGGATGTTCTTTTGTTTTGCCAGATCCAAGAGGTTAGAAACAAAGGTAGTGATCTTGTTAAAATCAGGTATTTCTTTTGCCCCTAGGAATTAGGTAAATCACTTTCTTTCAATTTTTCCTGCCCTTCTTGTCCACTCCCCCTCCCCTCTGAAAATTACAATTCTGCAGGGCTTATCCAGGTGGGGAAGTGGAATCCAGTTCCACTCTCCTATGTGACAGATGCCCCTGATGCTACAGTAGCAGACATGCTGCAAGACGTGTATCATGTGGTCACACTGAAAATCCAGTTACACAGGTAAGTCATATACCAGTTCTGGGACATGAACTGTGACTTGTCTGCTCTTAGCTCTTATTACTTGTATTTCATTCCCACTGTGCTTTGTGCTCAAAGTACAAAGGCTTGCCTAAATTCCTTTTTAGTTACTCTAATTCTTCTTTAACTTACAGTATACTATTGCTGAAAACTTTTATAGCTCTGATACATAGATTTTCTTTGGATACCTCATTAAAACTATATTGCATTTTAGTCAATTAAATGATGCATTACAAGAAGGCATTTTACATAAAGTTTACTTAAGAGAAAAATATTTTTGCATATCATGAACAGTACCATCTGTGTGCATTTTGTAAAAGAATGACTTGCTCACACTTATTGTTGCTGTCTAGGTTCTTAAATTTCACAGCAACAAAAAAGAAAAAACGGTTAATATATTAATGCTTTTCATGATCAGTCGTGAGAAAGCATTACACCTTAAATTGTTTTACCAAGCGCATCAGAGCAGGAAGGTAGAAGTAACATGAAAAAATAGTCGCCACATGCAGCTGATGTATAATTCATGCATCAATACAGCAGATGTGTTGTATAAAGTAATTAACTAATCGGAACAATCAGGAGACCGAGAGCAATCTCCAGATGCATCTGCTTGATGCGCAAAATGAAATCTGTCTGTCTTAAAGGAATGTTCTGCAGCAGGATGCAATCTTGTAATAATCCCTTTTCTAATCTGTGTTTCAAATAGTTGCCCTAAACTAGAAGACTTGCCTCCTGAACAATGGTCTCACACAACAGTAAGAAATGCTCTGAAGGACTTACTGAAGGATATGAACCAGAGTTCATTGGCCAAGGAATGTCCCCTTTCGCAGGTACTTAGCATAACATGTAATAAATAATAAAGCACTATAGGCAATGCTGATGTGAGATTTGAGATTTCTACAGACTGTAGCAAGTAGTACCGATGGAGTGGATCTGCCAAAAATGCAAATGCATTTGACCACTTCATGATCTTTATAAATATGCCTGATTCATTTTGAACATAGTCTTACAACAATTCCCATGGGGAGTCGTGAAAGGTTGTTTACACCACACTAAAATCATCTCACAGCAAACTGGATTTTAACTGGTTTTTGTCTGCAGTCTTTGAACTGCTTTGATGCAACTACTTTTTTCAAGCACATGTGTTCAAGATGTTAAAAGGCTCTTTACTTACTGCTGTCAAAAGTACTATTGAATCTGAATGCTTGTTAGATAACCTACAGTAGTTTTAAATGCTAATTCGTAAACTGAGACAGTCTTTGGCATGCTATATGAGAAGGGAATAAAGAATAAAGCTCTTTGGGTGATATGTTGTTGTTGCAAAGAACCAAAGAAAAATCAGTCATTTATTAGTTCTAATCAAAATATACCTAAACAAAAATGAAATCTCAATTTATGCGTTGCTAAATATTGAACCGATGCGTTCCTCAAGCCTCAGTTGTATTGTTCTATTTTTGCCATTCTTTTTGTTCTTCCCTTGTCAAATTACTGCAAAGGCACAACTCATTTTTCCATGCAGTATGGTGTCCAATGACGCTGTGGTGGGAACATGGTATTTTCTTTTCCTTTTAAATTTTAAAATGTATTTCATTGTGGCACAGTGGAGATGAATTCAGTACACAAATAAATGATCCTAGCTGTGACATGGAGGGAAAAGGAGAAATTAAGGAAGTGAAGGTGTTTTTATTTATTATGGGGATTTTATTTCTCTTGCTCAGAATACTGGAGTCTTTGTCTCTGAAAGACTTCAGTTAATCTACAGGAGACTACTCTCCTCCTCTGTCTAATTTTTGTGAAGAGATTAGCAGACTTGTTTCCCAACACTTTTTTTCCCCTGCGGTTAGATTGTTTTCAATGATGTGGCTCCTATATAGGGAGTTTTGAAGTGGAAATAATCAAAATTATCTTCACCGGTTGCAAACCATTCCAGTAATATGTCTACAAAGTTATCTTGTACGTACCTACTGTAAAAGCATGTGAGCTTTTGCACTGCTGGCTTATGGAAGCTGCAGATAACTTGAGATTTTTCTCCATTGTAATCTAATAGTGCTACTTTTTACTTGATACTGATGGAAAACAAATAATTTCTATTGGGATGGAATATCTCATTTCCGTTTGGACGTTGTGTTTCACAAAGGAGTTTCTGTATATATGTATATATAAAGCAGAGAAAAGCTTTTAAAAGGAATGCATTACTATAGAAAGTATCATGGTACTAGAGACAATTCAATAATTACATTCTTCTAAAAAATTTCTTTCAAACTATACTGAATTTTTATGTAATAACTTTAATGGACAAAAAAAACATCTTGCTTAATAGCAGCTCTTCAAGTTAATGCTTGAGATTACTAAAATGCCACACTACAGAACTCTGATTTGGGACTGTTTGTTTACTGGTTTGTATTTCTTTATTTGTAAAAGAATATACTTAAAGCCATGAGCTTCTTTCTGTTGTTAAAAGTGTATTTATTACTTCTGCTGTCTCTGTCTTCACGAGTGCTGCCATAGTTGGGTTGCAAGAATTTAAATAGCTTCTGCTTTTCTTTTTTCTTTAAAAACCAAATCGTAATAAGCTTAGAGTACATTTATTCATTCTTAACTTTTGGAAAAACAAGCTTTTACAGTAGTTGATCAAGAGTCCATCAGTCAGTCTAAGTCTTCCTGTTTCCCTCTGGGAACTTGAGGGAACATGAGTTGATAGTTTGATGTCCTTTTCACATGAATAAATTGATCTGAATACTTCCCATATTTGCCTTACCTCTAACTCCTTGTATATTATTCCTATGGAAAGGAAACTGATTTAAGAGTGCTGTGTTTTATAAATGGTATTAAAGTTTTTGAATTGCCTTGCCATGGTGTGCTCCTGCAGCAGAGGCGGGAAGTAAGAGCAAGGCAGAGGTCAGGGGACAGCATTTCCTTAGGGGATCCATTGAAGTGCCAGCATAGGAGATTCTTCTGATAGCAGAGAAGGGCTCTCTCCTGTTATGTTTTTCCGCAGGTATAGGTAATGCCATAGGAAGTGCTCCATCATAAATGCAAACTAATGCAATGACACCGTACCATAACTTATTAACACTGTTATGGATATAATTTATTAACCACAGAAAAATGACTCAAAGTGGAAACGAGAGTAGTTATCATTTTCTGTCATTGTCATTAGCAATACTCTGTTTTGTGTAGGTATGGAAGGACTTGCTTTAAAGTAATTAAGACGCTGTGATCAATGCATGGCATCTCTGAAGCCCCATTTTCACTTAGAGTTGACTGTATTTTCTGAATCTTTCTTGCATTTTTTATTTTAAAAAATTGCTCATATTTGTTAAGAATACTGGCATTCTATGTACTGAAAAACCTAAAAACAAAAAAGCCAACTATTTTATAGTGCAGATACACTTAATAACTTAAAAATATGTGAACAAAACTTTGAGAACCAGTCTGTTTCAATTATAGAGTCTTGAAAACTTAACAGCATTATTTGCTGGAGTGTTTTTTTTTCTTTTCTTTTAAATTTTTAGCCATTTATTTTCTTGTCTGACTAAAACCTTGGAGTGTAACTGTACAAACTCTTCATGCCTTTCTTGATGAAATACCACTGTGACTCTTGCTCTCATTAGAAGAGTTGAATACAAAAAGTTGGTCCTTTTTGAAACTGCTGTAATTTTCGCTCTGTGGCGATGTGGCCACCCCTGAAGGTCAGTTTTATTGCTCAGTGTGAGCCCACATCATGGGGAATCCCTGTCAACGTGACTTGGAGGGCTTAGGACGGACCGGAGCAAATGCACACCTCTGAGTTGCTCTGGAATTGCAAACAGCCGTTCAGATATTTAGCCTCAAAATTTTGGTATCAAGCAGTCAAGGTAAAAGGACACTTGAAATTTTGCATGGAAAACCCAAGCCTGTTCTGAATTATGCGCTAAAGTGCATATTTTCGTGCTTTACATCGGGTTTGCAGATTTTATTGCTAGAGACTGGCAGCATGTGCAGATGCCGACTGAAAGACTTTTTGCGTTTGATACGCACAGCTTGCTTCATTTCTGTTTCCTCTCCAGACATCTTTTGATGGGGAAGGTAACTTGGAATTTAATCTAGGGCTCAATTTTGGGCCATCTTGTGCATTCCATTAAATTGGTCTATCTCACAAGTGGCCTAGATCTCATTTCCCTCCTGTTTTGGCTCTTCAGTCTCCAAAGGGTTGTAAAGAAATTGTTCTACCATCAATTCTTATTTCCAAACCCTTGCACAGAAGCTCTACTCCAGTCTTCTGGGAGCTGCTCTAAAGTGATCAGGCAGGCAGGGCAGCTCTGTTGCATTTACCTATTTAATGTTAGTCCTTCAATGTCTTGCCTTAGTCTTAGCATTTTCATACTTCACAGTTTTGCTCTGTTTTGATTTTTAATGCAGAAGTTTCTTCTTACTTCCACAGTTAATAACATAAATACTTTGGGCAGTACTTATTCTGATATTAATAAGAATTTTTTTCCTCTTTTGCTTCTATTGATTTACTGTGTCTTTCTCTGTTTCTCTGTGTATTTATATATATAAATATGATATATATAGTTTGATCAACTTTTATGAGGAAGAGGAGAGCAACATGGGGTATTGGTCTAAGAAAAGGACAGGAAATCCTTTTGATTATTCTGAAACAAAGTCACCATGGGCTTTTGAACATTTAGATGTATCCCTTATCTTGAGTTCCTGTAACCTTTTCCATGAAAAGACGATAACAAGTCACCTACCAAATGAAGAGATTGTAGAGATCAATTAGTATCTGGGCACTGCTTTAAAAATATGGCAATGATCAAAAGACATTGACTTTTCTGTTGTTATTATCTTGCCTGATTTTTTTTCTACGTAAAGATACTCTAAATGATTGTTGTTAGTATTCACGAACAGGCACTATCAAAGCGCTGCAAAAGCACTTCTCAAGCAAGGTATCCTTTTTCTTATCCCGTAGTATCCTGAAATGTAAAGGTATTTGGTTGGGGTTTTTTTTTCCTCCCTTTTGCTCATCCTTTGAGACTGTTTGTATCTAGTCTGACTCTCAGGACAACCACGAGTCAGTGCATTATAGATGAGAAATTCCAGGCCTGATATGTAGTAGAATCTCAAATCCCTATGGCTTTTTTTTCAATATTTTGTAGGAGACATGCAGTATTTCAAAAAATATATCCAGAGGCTGTGATACTTTGGGACATAGTAATTTACGGACTATTTTAAAACTTCTGGAAGATATTTGTGCGTTCCCTCCTTCCCCCACCTATAATGTCATTTACATAATTTTGTTCTTGGTAATGAGGGAATAGCGTTGTTTCAGTCAGAAGGATATGAGCTTGCATTCCACGAAACGTATGCATACACAGTACAAGTGCTGGTACGATACCCAAGTCTACATAGTTTTGCACTTGTGACAAATATAACTATCCTGACTGCATTTTTAACAAGCTTTCATGCTGTAGTGAATGATTCTCTTCATGTGACATGGGCACGGTATAGATCATATACTTTCTGTTCTGTTCAGCTACCCTGCCCTGAAGTTGCATGCTGTTTTGTTCAGACTTTATATGATCTGGCAGAGACAACAGACAGGAAGCTTTCTTGGAGCATCAATGTTTCTCACTTCACCTGAAATGATGGCACTTGCCCTTCATAGCAAATAGGCAGCTCAATAGAAATCCTCTCACATTTCCACACTGCTGTTCTGATCCACTCTTCCAAAATCCGAACCAAAAAAGTTGTGTTTTCTAAAATTAAAATTTCTGTACCTATAGATAATCGAGGAATGAACTATTGAGACTTGCTAAAATACATACTTTTGATAAGCAGTTTTTGATTCATGCTTTACAAAACCAAAAGGTGTTTTTTGCCCCCTCCCCTTTCAATTTTACCTGCCTAGACCTGAGATCAAGTCCTTGGATTTCTTTGTTGCTTGTAAGTCTCTTCTGTCTTCCTCCCTTCCCCCAATAATTAATAACCTGAGTAAGGAATGCAGCTCTTTTTTTCTGCTTTAGAAGTTACTGTACTTTAGATTTTAAAGATGTCATTAATTATTTCGGGGAAGTAAATCCTTGAGGGCCTGGGCTCAGCTTTTGGCAGGCAGGGCTTTTCAACCCACCCTCCAGTTGCTCAAGAGCATTCACTGTGATGTCTCTTCAAGCTGACATGGTATCTGGATTTTTAAAACATTTGCAATTAACTATTAAAATTTGTGCCTATAATTTTTAGTCATCCAGATAGAATGGGCAGTGCAGAGCCTATTGCTGATAAGATTGCTGATGTGATAAGCAAGATGTATGTAATAGGTGTTTAGGTAGAGGAGTGTGAGGACATTCATGGGGTTCTCAGCCTTTCAATCGATTGATCGTTTGATCATTGATTTATGTTCTTTAGATGAACCTAAACACTCTCAGTGTTAAAGCTACGCCAGTCTATCTGCAGCTGTTTTATCTGTGTAGCACCCTATTAAATGTGAAAATATATAGCTATTTTTTTCTGCCTCCTCATGAGAATTCAGTATAACAAGGATGCAAAGTCACTTTCCAAAACAGTTATGAAATTATTGAGGGAGGAGGGAGAAAACATGCTTTGTTCTCCAAATAAATGCAGTATCTGACTTCAGGGGTGTCTGTAAGGTGTCATTGTGTCCCTTGGTATCTGTGCTGTAATGAGATCTTCTTTTTCTGCTTCTGAGAAGTGGAGGAGTCCAAGAAAGGAATGGTTAGTGTTAGGGGGGTTTTGGTTTGGTTTTTTGTTTTGTTTTATTTTTTGTTGTTTTGTTTTGGTTTTGGATTTTTGTGTTATTTTTGTTGTTAGATTTTTTTTTTAATTTTATTTTTATGCTCCTTAAGTCAGGAGTTATAAGCACCAGTCCTCCACCAGGCTTGTGAAAAGTACAAAATTAATGCATTTTTGGGGCTGTGCATCCCACTTTGAGTATTAACTACTTTTGGTTGTACCTTGGCAATTTTAAGAACTGTGTCCTGTGAATGATTATCTGCATCATATAGACTTCAAGTTTTAAGGAAGTTACAGAAAGAAAAAGGAACACAGCACATTTTCTTCTGATACATTTTCCTCCTAAAGTATGCATGTGTTGTAGAACTAAGCCCTACTTGACTTCTGTTTTCACTCAGTGTTCCCAAGAATGCTCTATAGAATAGCATGAATTTTAAATATTTGTAGTGATGTTCTTCTTTTTGTAGATACATATATACACATAACCATGCTTTTTTTTTTGTTTCTGGGTACATTTAGTGGGTTAAGAGGCAGTCAAGTAATGCACTTCTACAGAATTTTGTATTCATTCGTAATCGTTCATGTGTCTTACATACCTCTTAACACAGTCACAGCCAAGTGCAAACCCTGATTCATTTATTTTTTTCCATAACTTTATTAGAGAGTTAACAAACTACTTCTCCAGTGTTCTTTAAAGCAAGATTGCAAATAAATCTTTTTTTTTTTTTTTCTTCCCCTTCTTATTGGCAAATTTTTGGCTGTGGAGTACTGCACAAGCATAAACAACATGAGAGATCCTTTAACATAACATGAGAGAGCCTTTAGTCGCTTTGCTCCCTAGCTTTGGAACTCATTGCCAATTGAAGTAAGGAAAGCTTGGCTGTTGGGACTTTTAAATCTAGACTTAAAAGTTATTTGTTCTGTTTAGCATTTTTAAAATGATTCTATTAGGAATTGTATGTGCTTCAGTTTTAATTTTAACTCATAATGATTGTAAAGCACCCTGGGATGCTTGCATGAAGGGCGCTACAGAAACCCAAGATTGTATTGTACTGTGTTGTAATGTATTGTATTATTACATGGTACTGGAGTTGGACCACGGACAATTCATATAGAAAGCATTTGAATACTTAGCTAAAGATAAGGAGTGTGTGTGGGGGGGTACTGTCTTTTCTTGCTTCTTTTCCCCCTTTTCTGTCAGTTATTTTATTAAACTAAATTAACATGGCAGTTATTCCCTAAGAAATGCCAGCATAATTTACTGCTGCAAAGGGGCTCAAAATGTAAACCAGATGATAAACTAAAAATAAAAAAGTCCACATTAAGATTTAATTGCACTTCCCTTTCTATATTACGTTCTTATGTAAAATACATTACAAAACAGTACATTCTTTATCACTTCCTTCACTTTTAACTGAATTTCATTAACAATAAAGAAATATATTGTCTCTATTTTCAGTAATGTCACTTGACAGTTAATCCCTTAACTTGATGTACACGTCTTTAAGATTTTTTCTTTTTTTTTTTTTTTTT
>VYXF01010446.1:3673122-3699963 GCA_013397295.1 Polioptila caerulea
TTATTTTTTGTTCCCCTTTTTTAAATTTTTTTTTTTTTTTTTTTTTTTTTTTTTTTTTTTTTTTAATAAAGAACACGATAGCACTGACTGGAGCCAAGTATTGCACAATCATGTGATTTGCAAGTTTCCCAGCTCGCAGCTTTGCCAGTGCAGGTCAATTCACACCTGCCACACTTATGCCATTCTGGTCCTCATGTTGCTTTTCCTCAGTGATTGTCAGAGGTAGAGAGAGTTGTGCATGCGGCTCCTTCCTTCCCCCCTCTCTCCCCACTCCAAATGTGTGGTAAACCCTGTGCATTGGAAGTGTCTCCTCAGGAATTAAATGGAGTTTAATTTCTGTCCATTAGAAAGCTGCTATCCACATCGCCAATTAAGCCTTCTATTTAAAGGGCGAGGAGATACGTATGTCTGCATCTTAATCACTGCTGTGACTGGTTTGCAGAGACCTTCTCTGACTGGTTCAGTTATTACTAGCAGTGGTGGGAGGCACAGGGATCAGCGTGGTTATAAAACCTACCCAAAAGCTGAGCAAATTCTGTAGGTGCTGTAGCGTCACTGTCAGCAGATTTGAAGCTGAGGTACATCTGTGTTAGGGGGTGCAGGGGTGTAGGCATAAAGATGCACCAGGGGAAAATTGCTTGCATTGATAATAATTTTTACCTGGCAGGAGCAAAAGCAAACAGGACCCACTTGTTGAGAGGCAGTGCTCGGAGACATGCAACTCTCACCTTGTCAGACTGGACTCATTGCATGCCTTCACTATAATCATAACTTAGAAGAAAAGATATGAGTTTCTCAGACTGAGCAAAACTCTGAAAGCTTGCTCCCCCACCATCACCACATTTTTCTTTTTTGATTAATAATTAGCTTCTTCCTTTTTATAGCCAAGAACCATGGTAGGAGAACCCTAAGGCAAGGGTGAGCTTTGTCTCTCTTTCCTTGGACACTTCCTTAAGAGCAGCACAAATGGTATCAGATTCCACTGGTGCCTTGCAGCAGTGATCAGAGGACAGGTTTTTCAGGATAGTAGCAACCTCAGATGTGCCTCCCTCAAAGCTGTGGAATAAACTGCTCAAAAGGGAAAAGTTCTGTTCCTCAGAGGTGGGAAAGGATGAAACGTTCTCCTCATATACACCTGTCTCATTTATTTTTATTTTGTTTTTTAAGCACTAAGATTTCCTACATTCAGAACTGCATTTCTTCTATAAGCTTGCACCAGAAGAGAGGAAAGTAGGCCTGGCTGTGCCACTGTTCCAAGGGATTTGATAATTTACAGTAAATTGTCAGGGAGAAGGATGAATTTTGTGATGATGAAAACTGAGACACATGCAAAGGACATTGGTATCAATGGCCTTTTTGGAGCCAGAGAGATTTCAGCTCCGTAAGTTTACCTAGGGTGTTTGTATTTGAATCAGTGTATTGGGACTTTCTTAGAATTTTAAGGGTTCTGTGTGTATTTATATGTGCACATATATATATCACAATAAAATTCCACCAAGATATATGTTCCAGCTCGCACATCCCCAAGCTCCTAAAGGTGTGTTCCTTACTCTGCACTTCTCGTAAGGAGGATCTTTGTGTGCTAAGTTTAATTCAGCAAATTTTTTTTTTAATTTATATATTTTAATGCAATGACTACTCAAGAAAAATTTAGTAAATAGAACCCTAAAGTGCACATACATATTCCTTATGGAAAGCTAGCTGGAACATTTCTCTTTTGAGATACCTTCATTGAATCTTGGATCTTTTTATGAATTCTTCAGAGCATTTATACTTTTCACAAACTCTTACTAGTGAAAGATAGCAACACAGAGGCAAAACTAGTACCTTGGCTAACACAACTGCTTACAATGTCACTTTTACGATTTTGCATAGCAAAAGTTAAGAACCCATAACGAATTTCATACTATAAATTACCTTTCTCCTGAGAAATTTTTATGTTTTTCTCAGTACAGAAAAGACAATGTTCATGTGCTTTTAGCAGCACATCTCTCTTAGAATTTGGGTCTACATGATTAAGAATAATCAGATGTACATGTGGTTCATAAAGAGGCATGTGACTTGAAACAAAAAAACAGACAACCATTTAAACAAAGGATAGAGAAGGGATATTACATTTGGCATTAGAGGAGTATTTAAACAACCAATTAGAGGCATGAAAAATGCACTTACTAGGAGCAAAAATCAATGAAGTTCAAAAAACTAGTCATACATTTAAAAAAAAGAAAAAAGGGACATAAAAGGTACATTTAGAGGTTACAGAAAGAGATTACAATGGATGTGGTGAAAGATCCAGCACAAAAAGTCTTCAGATAAAACTTGATGATTTCTCTAGCTCAGCCACTGGTAACTTGGCTGAACTTGGAAATTGCTGGATGAAGTTCTAGGGTCTCATTTTATGTAGATTCCAAAATAGATGCTCAAAATGGCCTCTTTCGACTTTAAAAATCTGCAAAAACTTATGTGGAAAATGGAAAAGAGATCAAAGGAAAGGCTTATCCTTAACACCAAAAGAAATTCAGCAAGACAACTGTTAGTGCTACTGAGTCTGATGACTTCTTGTCTGGACATTGTGCCTTAGGGCTCAACTTCATGCCAGACATCTGATGCTTTGCTTAGCAGAACAGTGGAATCCGAGAAGAGACTCGCTGAAAATCATGTCCTATTTCCCAGCAAGAAAATCTTCCTTAACGTGGTGGGCAATATTGAGCAAAAACTGAAATGAAAGCAAACATTGTGGCTAAGTGAAGGTAGAGCAATTATCAACATCTCTATCAGGAGAATGTATATCCTGCAGTTTTGTAGAAAATTTTAACATACACAAAGCTGAGTTTAATGCATTAATAGGTCTAAAATGTCTTGTATCACACAAAGCATTTGCATTAGGTTAGTGTTCGAAAGCATGCCCATTAGGACAAGCATCCCAGATAGGAAACAAGGCAGAAGCACTCTGACCTAGCTGGAACAGAGTGGTTCAAAAGAAAAGCAATCCACCAGAGAGGAGTGCTGAAGGTGTCTCATATTTTCGCCAAACCAGTCTGTGAGATCTCCAAGGCCCCACCTACATCTTTATTCCCATACCAGAAACTCTGGTTTGTATCTTGGATTGTTTGGATTGGCCTCTTGGTTTCTAGTTTCCCCTAGTCCCATTCATCCCAAGAAGAGGTGACTGCAGGTGCACAGGCTTCATGTAGTAAATAGCCTAGTGTAGGAACAGCAGCCTCTGGAGAGAGGCTTTCTGTCACC
This sequence comes from Polioptila caerulea, assembly GCA_013397295.1. Taxonomy (NCBI): domain Eukaryota; kingdom Metazoa; phylum Chordata; class Aves; order Passeriformes; family Certhiidae; genus Polioptila; species Polioptila caerulea. The sequence goes on from VYXF01010446.1 coordinate 3,676,369, forward strand.
ACACAGAACTGGTACAGAGGGATGTATCTTACCCTGGAGTAGCATAATTCTGATTGTATGGACTTAAAGTCCAGTCTGGGTTGGAGCATGACTTCTGGGTTTGTCTTCATCCAGCAGAAATTCTGCCTGTACACCCCAGGATAGTGTTGTGGTGGGTACCAGTGGGGAGAGCTCCTAAAAACATGCATCCCCAGCTCAAGCTGATTGAGAGGTTTAAAGCAATCTATTCATTTCATAACAGCTCTTTCAAATGGATTCCTGGCTGAAATGGATAGCACATTTCTTACCCCTGGAACTCTCAAATTTCAGAGCTCTGCTGGCAAAGGCACTTACATAATCAAAATCTTAGGGTAGTAACTTAGGGTGAGTAATAACTCACCCCTCAATTTCATTTTCATTCTGTGAAGTAAACCAAGAATTAACTTATTTAATACTGGTTATTTTGCATTCTATATTTTATCCAAGTTGTTTTTAGGAAGGGTTTAGCCAGGACTTTTACTACTAAGTATCTGCCATTTACAAATCATGTGCAGTAAAATCGGGATTCTTAAAAAGATTTGTGTTGGACATCTGACAAGGAAGACAAAAATGCGTTATGTCTCCTTATCTTTTATAGGTTGGGGTTGTGACTTCATTTTCTTTCTTTTTTTTTCCTTTTTTTTTTAGTCTAAGGCACTGTGCCATGAAGCTTGTAACGCAGTTATGAAGTTCTTCAAATCTGAATTAACATTTCCCACCTACCTATCTTTATCTCTTTTAAGCTTTTAACCTTTGTAGATATAAGAGTAGTATCTTGGGAAGCAGCTTTTTATTTGAGCTTTATTTATATCCATCAGTGGGAGATGCTTGGAAAACATTGGGAGAATGCTGCTCTGTCATGCAGCAACTGGGAATTTACATTACAGAATGGTAAAAATAGTGCAAGGATCAGTTCCTTCAGATGCTGAATCCTCATTTCTGATTTTCAAAATCTTCCCATGTGTGGGTATATTTCTATCCATATATAAATATATGCGTATATATGTATGTATAATTTGGGCTCTTTTAGTTTTATATCTTCCCTCATTATACCAATGTAACTCTATGTTTACATTAATACATACATTTATAATACTTAAAGACAACGTAAGACAGAAAAGGAGGAGGAGATAATTTCAGTTTTTCAAGGATAAGAGAAGGGAGGAAAGGCATACTAATGTGTTTGAAGAAAAGCTTGTGCCATCACTGTAAGTCTGTCTTTTATTCAGTTTTAACTTATATGACCAGCATTTGCCATGTGGATCCTTATTCTCCTGACCCTGGCAACAGTATGGAGGTCAGATAGCCATCCAAGTGCAATGCCAAAGGCACAAACAAAAGTTTTTTTCTTTTCTGTCCATCTGTGGGTTTTCCCCTGATCCTACATGTTTATAGGGCATACAATTTCCATTGCACTATTTGCTATAGTTCAAGCTAATGGACCAAGGAATTCAACTTAATTCTTTGTACACAGTTAAACTGTCCGTGTCAGGATTTCTTGCCCAAAAAATAGCTAGTGGCTGGATATATTTGGTCAGCTTTTATTCAGAATGGCAGATGATATTTCTCTGCCATGCCAGAACACTAGGAACAACATTTTGCCCTGGTTGGTTTTTTGCAGTACGTGGGCTGGCATAGGCTCAGGCAGGCTAAAATCTTTTGATTTGGGGATAATCTTGTGTTATCTGGTTGGGGCTTGAATGTTCTCTTCTCGTTTGAAAACTGTTAACGTGGAGCCTCCTGAGAAATAAGCACTCGTAAGAGTTTGGCTTCTGTTAGAACTGATGCTTACTATTTTCATGCTAACAAAAGCCACTGATAGTGGCTAGAATAGGGGAAACAAAGTTCCTCTGTCCTTTATGAAAAGATCCCCCCCTCCATCTGCCCCCAAATCTTTAAGTTCTGTTCTGCAACTTTATCACTATTCAAACTAAGTCTAGGGACAAAGGCTCATAGCTTTTCTCTTTTACTTTTTTTTTATAAAGCCATGTTAAGTTTGCAGCATTGGAACATGCTTCCCTGCTGATGTCTAGGGATGTAAAGCAGAGGATTTATGGGAGACAAAATAGAATAAAGCCTTAAAAGTTTGGCTTTAAAAAATGGAGCCAGTGGTTTGACAGATTGTTCAGTAAATGTTCATTTTATAGAGAATTATAAAAAAGGTGCTTAACGCCTCTGTACCATTAATATAATACATTAAAAGGATACTGTCAAGATTAGTGTTTCAGCTCTGAAAATTGACTGTAGGGTTTATGGGCAGCACTGTTCATACTCTGCTTGTAAGATGAGGTATCTTCTACTTATCACTTCACAAAACCATTATGTTGTTACAAGGCTTTATACTGAAAAACTTGATAAATAGTAAAACGTAAATAAAATCTCATTTGAAAAGTGAGAGGATAGTTGCTGCTTGTCTTATAGCCAGATTTAGTAGATGCAGGTTTGAATGTAAAACAGTTGTGAAAATAGCCAGTGTCAAACTAGTGCAAAATTAAACTTGTGGGGTGTTCTGTTTTCAGTGTCTGTCATTGTTGAAGTACTCCATTTCAAAAGCATGCATTCCTTTCTACAGAAAAAGAATCAGATTCCTTAGTTGAAATTAATTAGCATTCAGAAACCAGATAGCATGTTTTTGGGTATTCATGAGATCTCTGTTTGAAAAAATGTTTTTAACTTGTAGAAATGTGTTGCAACACACAGATGGGAAGAAAAAGAAAAAAAATCTCTTTAGCAAGCACTGTGTGTAAAAGGAATATTACATTTTGCACGCTCCTGATTACCCTGTGTAAACAGTTTTTGACATCTGTCTTTATAGTTTTCGAGGAGAGGAAGACTTTGTTAAAAGAACCATTTTTATACAGCAGTCACCATTTCAGTCTTGCTTTACCTGTATTATGAAAGCAGATGGTCTGCATGTCTTTTGAATATTTATAACTATCAAAAACAATCTCTTGCTATTCACCCTTAGGCTTATGAGATGTCAGGACTGTTCTGGTTGAAAAAAAATCATCTTGGGTGTTTACAGAAAGGGGATTACATTAAGCTGAAATGACTATACATTTTCCAGTTTAATATTTGTCCATCAGCTGTTTAATCGTATTTAGATAATTGTGTAAATAAGTTGTTGCAGCCCTTGCCCCTTCCACTGAGCAGGCTTGAAGCTTTAAACATCAATGAATGAGTTGCAAAAAAGCTCAGATTTTTTTTCCTAGTTAAACAACCTGGAAGGCCTAAATAAGTTTTGGTTACAGCGCTTCTTTTGAGAAAAATGTTTAATTTGCAAAGGAATCCCTGATATCTAATTCAGCCGGGTTGTTCTAGGAAGCTGCTGTGTCTGTTACTCTCTACTAAGTCTGTAAGCATGTATTTGCTCTGTGTAAATACTGCAGCCCAAGTACCCCTTCATGAGGCATGAAAACCACCTTATTCTGCCCATATAAAAATAATTTTAAGGTTATTTAGGGGAAATTTTGGGACTGTGGGGGTTAAAAGCTTTTTTGACTGGAAGCTGAGCAATCACTGATAACAGATTTTGCTGTGGTTGGTTGATTTGGCAGAAAAGCATGAACAGTTTTGGTTTAGATGATTGAATTAACCTGATTAACATTGTTTTTGTTGTTTTGCAAAAAGGACAACAGTATACTTTTAGCGATGATCGAGCAACACTTCACCTGGTTGAAGAGCAGTGTTAGAGGCAATGACTCAGAAATGCCTCCCTTGAAGCACCTGCAGCGGTGGCTGCAGCAACGAGCCAGCATCAAAGGCTCGGGTCCTTCCCGTATCTTGCAGGATGCACCTTGCATTAGATTCTGGCACAAAACAAAAGGTGTCTGATGCTACCATTTTACTGGGTTTTGTTTGATGGGCATATGAAACGATTCCTGCTTGAGATTTATGATATTTCCCCAGGGAGTTCCCCAACTTCTTTGAGAAAAAGATGGTGTCTGGTATTTAATCTCTGGTATTTAATCTTCCAGAGAAAATGGGATTTGGTTCAATCTATGCTGGGTGAACCTCAGCTGAACCTCGGAACAAATTCTACCCCTACCTTCACACAGTTGTTGGATGCCTAATTATAATTAACTTATTTGGCTAAAAAAAGAGCACTTGGGCTGCAGCAGATGGTATCATTCCAGAATAGTGGGATTTCTGTGAAGGTGGCACCATTTCAGATGAGATCTCCCGATTCTCAGAACATGACTGCAAGTGATATGGTTGGGGGGAGGGAGATACAGGAGAGGGGAAAGAGGGAAATTTGAGATCTTGAAGGCTCACAACTTACTTTCATGGATAAACTACAAGGAGATAAGTTAAGATTGTGTATCTGTGATTTTTTTTTGCATTCTCTCAATTTTCTTTGCAACTTGTGAAAAAGAAATCTGATTATGAGTGATGCATATGATGCATTTAAATATTTGTGTGATATATTTATATTCGTCATCCTTGTATGTGGAAGGCATCTGCCTCTGTGCCTCATGAGTAAGGAGGATATATGCAGTAGTACCAGGATATGATGTGCTTCAAATACGATAATTTTGATTTTGGTTATTGATAATTCAAGACATGGGGAACTCCTCAAGTGTAATGACCCTGGGAACATGAAAAGCATCAATATGCCTTCAGCCTAGATAGTGAATCTCTGAAGACCACTGAGTCACGGAGTTAATCTTAAGTTTTAGGCCATAAGCATACCAGAAACTTATATATGTAGACTGGCATTAAAACGTACAGGAATTTTATAGCCATAGAAAATTTTTATAGCCGAGCACATCTTTTTGCACTGATGTGACTGCGCGTTTGATGACAATAAATAAAGCATAGAAACAATGAAATTCAGTGTTGTCAAGATATTTTCTGAGTTAACAAGGTAATAATATTTTATCTGGCTTGTAAAATTTTGCCTTCAGTGAATTAGTAAATAAATCATTGATTCCTCCTGATGAGGATTCTTAGCGTAGGTAATATCACTTGAATGTTTGCATGAAGTGTTCTCAAAGAAAATGCAGGATAATTTTCATTTTTAAATGTGTTTATAATGTCTGTCTTTTTTTTTTTTTTTTTAAATCTACTTTGAAGAGCAGGGGTAACATCGCAGTGTTAGCCATCAAAGCTTGAAATTCACATTGTGTCAGAGAAGTTAAAATTCCCAGCAGTGTTTCTTAAACAGACCAGTCCCCTATATGGTTGTAAAGTAACTGCATTAAATTTATTCCTGAAGAAGCAGGGGATGTGTTGCAAACTGCCATGTCATTTGTGTATCGTTTTTTGTAAAATGACATGGAAGGGAGCACTAGGAAATCTTAGACAAATATCTTCAATATTAGGTAATTTACTAAAATTAATATACATGAGTTAGTTGGGCAGGGGAACACATCTGAAAGGGGCAAAGTAAAATAAGAGAAACCCACCTTGAAGTCTAAATGACATCTGCAAAATACACGTGAGCTGATGTGGGATGATGGCCTCTGACAGGTGCAATTCCCCATTTTGCACATACAGATCTGCAGTTTCTGCAAGTAGTTTGTGCAGTCATATAATTTGCCAATTCAGATCCACAGGACTTTTAAAATCACAGCTTACATATCATGTGCCCATGTTTAAGATGGTTTAATCTATAAAAGAGCTTAAAATATAATTTTGTGCATATTAGACATTAAGTATACTGCTGTTACACTGGAAGTTGGGTTCAGCTGAGCTTGATTCTGGTCATTGAGGCTAGACTTGTGATAGTCTATTAAAATTTCACTCTCCTTTTATACCACTGACAAAAGGCTTCTAGCTAGTTTCAGAAATGCCAGATTAGTATCAAGAAATGGCAAGAATTTTGGTGATTTGAAAAAACATTCAAAACTCCCTGGTGAGTAGGGAGATAGCCACATTTGGCATAAATAATGCTGCCTCACTCTAGCAGTTCTGAGCCTCCATGAGCGGCTTGCTACTGAGTAATACCTTAGAAAATGGTTATAATGGACTTCACTAAGATCAATACTGAAGGTAATTTTAGTCAGAAACTGAACTAGCCTTTGTAACACTTATTGCATTTCTACTCCAGAGTCTTCCTTCCAGTGGCTATTGTAGTTTGTGTAACAAATGGTTGATGCTTTAAATGATTCTTAAGACAGCACAAATATATCTAAATGTTACATGCTGAATAGTGAAGAAACATAATAATCAAGGCTTTGTCTTCTTGACTGTCATGGCTGTTTTGATACACTGGACAATTCTTGTATTTAAGCCAAAAGTAACTACTTTCCACATAGAAATTTAAAGGGTGACAAAGTTCAGTCTGTTAAAATTATATTTGCTAATTTTGTTGTTCATACATCATATATTGAGTATAATTTTCAAGTTGGAGCATTATCTCATTTTGCAAGGCTTAGTCTTAATTTGTAAAAGAATGTACTGGAACTGAAAGTTTCATGCATTGTAAATTCCACTATTTTAAAACTGGTCAAAACTGAGCAGAAGGTAAATTTCTCACTGTAGCTATCTGATATCTCGAGAACCTTTGAGAAAAAAAATCATCTCGATCTTCCTTTGGTCTATTTTACAGCTAATATTCAGTTACAGAATTAGACATGACAATAAGCTTTTCATAAGCCTGTTTTTGCAAATCACTTAAAATACCCTGTTTAGGAAAAACAAGGCTAGGTTCATTTTGGGTTATTAGATACGTATTTTATTTTACTACAAACCCCATATTTTATCCTATTCATAGGTCATTCAGATTAAGTTTTATCCTATGATTTTTTGGGGTCTACTCTGTGACAAGTGGCACAGAGGAACTGGACATGGGTAACTTGGGTTACTGCTTGCATTTGTATTTTTTTTGGCGGAATTGTATGCCTGTGTGGGTATGCGAAGGGTCAATCAAATTTAAAAGCAGAAATAGGATGAACCAAATTTACTGTCAAGATGAGCATCTTCTGTCCAGAGCCTGTTCCATTGCATGATGTTTCTTGGTCGATACTTTGTTCTTCCCTTAGTACATCTGCTATTTTTGCTTCCATTTACAATATACCTTGGTTTGTTTTCATGCTCAATTAATGAGTTTTTTAAAAGGCTTTGGATGATAGGATTTAAAATGCAATATGGTTCTCAAACTTTAAAAATATAATAGTTCAACTGTTGAAATAATTCGTGCTTTGACTTGTACTGCTCTGTATTACAGTTTTTTTTTTCTTCTCCCCTTTTCACACAGAGTATGATTTCTTCCATTGTGAACAGCACTTACTATGCAAATGTCTCAGCAGCAAAATGTCAGGAATTTGGAAGGTGGTATAAACATTTCAAGAAGGCAAAAGATATGATGGGTAAGCAAAAAAAAAAAAATTGCCTTGATGGTGGTTACATACCATTATGTGTCACATTGAGGTCTGTCACAGTCATATAAGAAGCCAGTTCCCTTCACGATAAGTTTAGGATGCTTTTGATGAGTAGATGTAGAAAGTACATATATAGTGAAAGAATTCATTTAAATAAATATTTGCTATTGAAACAGCCAAGCTGACTTGGGTTGCCAGAGATGTAAAGCTGTCATTCTGTAAATCTAGAGATCTTCTACCACCCAGAATAATTGTTTAGAAAACCTGTTCCTGGAACTGTGACGAACTGATTTTTTAATGTGTATATTTTTTTCTCGCTCTGGCTAATGTATATTTAAAGAAACAGGCTTCTACAGCTATCACTACCTTCCAGCAAGAATGCTGTAATTTTATAAATTCATATCTTTCTCTAACCTTGGAACCCTAATTTCAATTAATTTTAGTTGTGACAATTGTTTGCTTGTTGTAGCAAGCACAAGTAAAGTATTGGAGAAAAAAATCTATCAATTCTGTGATACCTTCTATCTTTCTTCAACCTGTTCACATAATTTTGAACACTTTATGTCAGAAAATTTCTACGTAGATTTCAACAGAATGGAGAAATAGGACCTCAATTTGGATTGAATTTTGAGCTTGACTTAGCTTTCAGTATTTGAAGGAAAATCATTCATCTACCAAAACAGCTTCCTTGCCTTTTATAGCTTAAGGCTGTAATGAAGACAATGCATCACTTTTGTGATAATTGCTTGAATTACTGTTCCAAGTGAATGGCCCACTTGGGTTGATCTCTACTTTCCCTGAGTGAAAAAAGGCAGCTTCTTTCCTTAATCTACTTTGTACCTTCTGTGCAACACGGAACCCTTCTTCTGAGACCACCAAATTTAGTGGTAAGACTTCACTTGGTTTCAGGTGGTCCATGTGTGAGACAGCAGAGTGGCCATGTGGGGTGAGTGACCTTTCCACAGCAGCCTCTCCCACGTCCTTTGCATCAGTGCTCCTGCATGGGGCAACCCCTGCAAAATTTTACTTATACAGTCTGCCAAGACAGATTCACTTCCATTCACTTGGAGTCAGTGAAGCCAGCAAATAGAAAATGTGTATTTGTGTATTCTTGTGTAAACTAATGCTGGCAGAAGAGGCAGCATTGTCTCCAAAGCCACCTGTGTGAGGAGTAGCAGGGTCTCTGCTTGGGTATTGATCCAGGCAGTGGGCACCAGAACTCTGCAGAGCAGCTGGTCTGTTTTTTATTTATCAAATTTCTGCCCATGATAAGATAGGGGAGGAAGATGGGGATGCAGGTGGGAATCGAAGTGCCGATTTCTTCATCCAGCTCTGATCCTTGTGGAGGAAAGGGTGGTTTTGCACTGATGACTGTTAGTGAAGATCATAATTACTGTGACAAGCTCAGACACTAACTTAAAAAAAAAAAGCTTTACTAGTATAAGAAAAAAAATTGTTACAACACTTTCGTGAAAATACTGGACTTTTGGTTTTTAGATAAAGCTTATTTTCTCAAGGCTATTTCCAGACCAGAGCTGCTAAAGCTCTAGAATAAAAAAAAGTTACCAATGCTGATAAAAAGGAGACTCCTTTATATCAACCTAGAGTTATTTTATACTGTTTAATCATGCACAAGAGGAGAACTGGAAGAACTCTTGTAGTTTAAAAACCTGTGCTGTTATTTAAAAAGGAGGGTGTGTCAAAGGCAGATGAGTTAATATAAGAAAAAAATTCAACCATGTTGCAAGTCACTGAAAAAAACCATGCATACATGGTTGCAAGATAAAGCAGCCCATCTGTGTAATTTACATAAATTATACTAGTTCCTAGCAGTCCCATACAATTGATGCAGCATCTAGAAATTAGCAGAGCATGGGGAGGTCTGCACCTCACCCTGCTTGTTACAGATTTCCAGTGGCTGGGAACTGCAGATGTCATGGCAGGGACCTCATGGGAGGAGCAAAACCAGTCGCTGAGGGCTTCTCTCTCTCTGGCTGGGACCTGTTTTCCCACAACAGCCCTCCTTACCCCTTGCACAGATGTACTTGCTGTTTTGCCTACATCGTCTGCAGCACAGAGTGGGGTTTTGTCTCTTGTCTTTGTCCCCTCTCTAGTTGGTTACTGCTTTGTCTGAAGTCCCCTGTGTTCTGTCACTGTGGGATGCAGCGACCCACTCATGGTTGGGTGGCAGTGCACCATTTTACATTTGTTTTTTTATTTTAATTAGCATGTCTTGTGAGGATAGTCAAGTTTGTGATTTTCAGTCTGATGTTGGCCTTTTCAATGTTTCTTTTCTGCTGTAGTTGAGATGGATAGCCTTTCTGAACTATCCCAGCAAGGTGCCAACCATGTCAACTTCGGTCAGCAGCCAGTCCCAGGGAACACAGCCGAACAGCCTCCATCTCCTGTTCAGCTTTCTCATGGTAGTCAACCATCAGTTCGGACCCCGCTTCCAAACCTGCACCCTGGACTTGTATCTACTCCCATTAGCCCTCAGCTGGTAAATCAGCAGCTGGTAATGGCCCAGTTGCTGAACCAGCAGTATGCAGTGAACAGACTTCTAGCCCAGCAGTCCTTAAACCAACAGTACTTGAACCACCCTCCTCCTGTCAGTAGATCCATGAACAAGCCGTTGGAGCAGCAGGTCTCAACGAACACAGAGGTGTCTTCCGAAATCTACCAGTGGGTCCGTGATGAATTGAAACGAGCAGGAATCTCACAGGCAGTATTTGCACGTGTGGCTTTTAACCGAACTCAGGTCAGTCATCTTTTTTCTAATTTTCTTTTTTTAAGTCTAAGAGTCCCTTCTTTCTCTCTGTGATTAGTAATTGCCATCTCCTAAGTCTGTCTTCTCATTTCTACCTTGTCACTTAGCTCCTCTGAAGGAGCCATGCTTCCCTGCAGGATCACTGTCCATGTTAATACAGTACTGAAATCCTCAGGGACTGGTTTGTGGAAATACCTGCTCTTCTTACAGGAAGCATGGTTCCTCTCCAGTTGTGATAGTTCATGAATAGCTGAATTTCCCAGTAAAGGAAATGAACAGCTCTAAGCAGAACCATTCACAAAGTCATCCAACAGATTGCCTTTTGTGTTGTAGAGTTGTACCCGTTCTGACCACACACTGAACAACCTGTCTTCTTTCACAGGTGTACTGGAGATGGTCTTTTATCCATACTTACATTTATTTTTATTATTTTCCAGTGAAAGTCGTAATAACATCTTTTCAGGCTGCTGAAAAGATTAAAAATCAAAAGCTTTATCTCTAGATCATCTACTCTCTTCATGTATTTTTGTAGTTTGTTGCAAAAACAGTAGTTGCTGAGCTTGCCGGTGTCCACGTCAGAGCATATACTTCAGCTCTTCAATGCAGAAAAAGCTACTCCTAGCAAAGCTGATAAGTAACACTAAAATGTGTTATTTTTTACACCTGTTTTAGAAGCTAACCCTGTTATAATTTATTCTGCTCTATGAATTTAACTTAATGCCATGTTGCATGGAATTTAATCAAGCAGAAATTATGGAAGAAATGTCAGTATATTGGAAGCAAATAATAAGATCTCAAAATTTTAGAAGTATGTAATAACACAAAATAAAATATTTTTAATAGGACTTTGTAAAATGGGAAATATTTGAAAAAGACATAGGTAAATTTGCTTTGGGTTCCACATTTTTAAATGAAAACACATACTTAGGGAATAATTTGCCCATTGTAGATTATAGTATAACAAAAAAAGATCATAATTTGAGCTTCTCTTGAAACCTTTTTGTTTCTCCTTGCATAGCTTAGAGAATAAAAATTCTGTTTCAAATGCTCTGGTAGCAGTTTTGAATCAGCATGTCATTTATAATTGTTCTGAATTACTATTGCTTTACAATATTTTACATCCTCCTTTAGCTAAAAGAAAGTAGAGTCATTGTGCAAATTCTCTGTAGGGCTCCGTGTATGTGTGCGTGTCTTTCCTCTTTACAGCAGAGGAGATCTGGGCCTTTCATACCAAATTTCATGGGTTACATGAACTCATGAAGGAGTTATTTACATTAAGTTATATCCAGGCAGTGTCACTTCTTAAATTTACAAATGAGTGAGTCTTGTTTAATACAGTGTTTAAAAAAATAATTATTAATACTCTAAAGTATTAAAGCGATAGTAGTTGCTTCATTTTGCAGTGGTTTGCAACTGCTGTCTTACCTGGACAAAAAGCCAAGCAAGTCATTCAGAAAATGAAGTTTATTTTATATTTACTTCTTTCTCAGGTTTGTCTAAAAGCACATTGTTTTATCTAAACTTACCCCTCTCTGAAGTGGTCAGTTTTTGTCTGCTAGTTTTGCATACAGCTTTTGGCATGTCCTTTGTGCATAAGCAGTATTTGTTACCTGAAATACAATGATTGGCTGGACATTGAATTTATATGACAGAGTAGGAGAAAATGCTCTTTCAATGTGATGAATGCAACTGTAGAACAAGATTTCTAGTGCAAATACTGATTCTTTACTTTAATATTAGTATTATTACACTAAATATATATTAAAATATGTATTGCTATGTATTTTTATTACTACAAATGTTATTACCTATTTGTTTAAAGTTCAGTTCTTCCTCAGACTTTGTGGTTAACCAGCTTGGTAAAATGTGTTGAGAATGCTCCAGAACTGGAAAGAAACCCCAAAATGAACATTGAAAACAATTCCCCTAAAGAGATATGAAAAACACCTATATATTTTGGCAATTTTCAACCAAATCTATTTGAAAGAACACAGAGTAGTGTTCCTATACCCTAAAAATTGTTTTTGCTAATCAAGTTAGTATTTGCAGTTAGCAAGATAAGATTTTGCAGTATTTGTTATGTTTTGTGGCAAACACAGGGAACAAAAAGGAAAAATACTAGGAGCCTAGAGAATATTGGCCTCAGTTTTGCCAAGAAATGTCTCAGCATACTTTTCATATGAAGCAAAGCCCCTCTGAAATACAGAGGAGTTTGTTGCGGGTGCATTTCACCTTTGCAAACCTGGAAATTGTTAGTTTTACCCACTGTGACAGCTAATGTCTAATGGTAAACACAGGTACCAGCAATTCTTATATGGAAGACTATTAAAAAATGTTCTGCTTGCTGTGTTTCTGAATTTCTCACAGCTTATTCAAGGATGCATCACATCGAGCTAAAATTAGGATAGTACTTTAATAACTGATGCTGTTGAGGAGTTATTTTCTAATAGTGATGTAATATCCTAAGTCTTTTCTTTCTTTCTTTTTTTTTTTTTTTGGCTAGAAAAGTGAAAATGCTGGTTTAAATTCATATTCTGTTTTCTGAGATAGAAAGCTAACTCAAGCTTACCACTGACATTTTTGAAACTGTCATAAGCATATTTGAGCTGTGTCCAGAGACCATATCATGCCATCAGTTTCTAAAGGCATAAGAACTTGCTGAAATTGGCTAGGAGTTCTGTGCAAGAAAACCCTGGTGTCAAGATACAGTCTCAGATGAGGGGAGAGATTTGCTTTCAGTGTAGAAGTTAAGGAAGGAAGCAATCTATAAATTAAGAGTGATTTAGCTTAATGTTTAAGAAATAAAATGGACTTTGAAATTGGCTGAAGATGCTTTTGTTTTTCAGACTTGCGTTCTACAATATGAATACAGAATTTGGTGGTGGTTTTGGGGTGGGAATTTTCTACCAGTGTAGTGTGGTGTGGTAATTCAACACTTGATCCTTATTTTCAAGATTTTTTTTATTTGGCTGCAAAAATGTCAACTAGAAATATTTCTATCTTTCCACAAAGCAAGATTTGGCAAAAATACTTCTGAAAACTAGAGTGTCTTTTTTACGATTATTAATTATCTAAAAAGCAGAAAAAAACCCCAACCCTTAGCTACACCTTAGAAGTGCCCTTAAGAAAGAGAGAGAGAGAGTTTAATGTGTTCTTGAATAATTTCCCCCCTATCCTTGAGTTCCAAATGGTAATTTCAAAACTGAATTCTCAGGAATGTGCCTTGTAAACTTTAATCAAGGTCCAGATACCTATAACTTGAATGAAATTTCACATCTATTCAGGCACAATAGGACAACTGTTGCAGGGAGCAGAAGCAGTTTTGGTAGGAAGAATGTCTCTGTGCTCCTTCTAGGAAGTCTTCAGAGTACAGCAGGATCTGAAGTTTTGCTTGTCCTTCAGCAGTTGTGATTCCAACTCACTGGATGCAAAGAAACAGGTTGAATCCTGTTAGCACCTCCTTTCAGTGCACTGTGGAAAACTTTGTTGAGTTAGTACTTGTGCTGGCAGATCTGAGTTTCACCTCAAGCAAGGTGTCCAAAGGTGACTACCAGTCTGCCAGGATAATTTTGGTAAATTGAGACACTTATGTTTCTGTTGCCAGTTCATCAAATTAATAAACATAGTATTTTGTTTTCGCTGATGTCAGTGCACTGTGCAGATACCTCTACTGTCTTGAAAGAGTATTTTCTTATTTATTCAGTGTTTTCTTGTGCTTTGCAGGCTAGAAAATGGTATTTGTGATCAGTTTGCTGCCCTGGGGTAGCCCCAAGCAGCCATGGGGTGAAAGTGATGGTGCATTGGGGTAGCCCCCCAAAGTGTGGTGCCACAGCCCCCCATCAGCAGAGAGGCTCCTCCTGCTGTTTCAAATGTTGAGTTAAACTGGGAGTTCCCCTACTCTGTTTTGTTCTCAGAGCTGGAGTGCAGCATTAACATTTGTTGGGCTGAATTGCCCTCAGAGCCCTAAACAAACAAATAAACTCCTCTCCCATTTCTGTTGTGTGTTTTGAAATGTTAGATGAGTCAGGAAGGGGAAGATTTGGGTTCCCACTGCCAGTCTGACATTTGACTCGGAGGTGCAGCTTAGCCTGGTGCACGGCGGGGTGACGAGCCTGCACTGTGTGAGCAAGGGATTCTGTTAGTCATGGTTGTGGTTGGAGCTGCAACTGGGGGCTGCCTGTCTCTGTTTGTGTACACTTTCAGCTGTAAGTTTGCTGCAGAGACTCGGGTGCTGTTATGCAGGGGTGACCTCATGGCTCTGTCTTCATGAAAGAAGGAAGAGCGCTTTTTGCTGCTTTACCATGTCAGAATTTTGATACTTTTTCCCGTGAGTCACAACATTAGATCTGAAGGTTTTTGACTATTTCCCAATGTTTCTCACTTTTCTCCCTCCTTTCTACTTGAGCCCCATGCTTGTTTAAAATATTAGCTGCCAGGATATACTGCCTTTTGTTCATGTGTAATGCCTTTTCTCATCTGTGAAAACTTCTGTGTGTTTAGGACTGTGCTCATGCTAATTCTGAGCAATTGCTATTTTGAAGGAGAATGCTTGGATGCACTAAACGGCTCTGTGTAATTGTAAAACAAAATCTAAGTTTACACAAGCCACCTTCTCAGGCACTATTTTTTTTTTTCCTTCCACTTCTTCTTTGGCACACTTTATTTTCCAGTAAAATGAAAAATGAAGATGGATTATTCAAAATTGATAACAGTAATGGACCATCATGTAATGTTTTATTGAATTTGAGTTCTGTAAATTATGTGGTAGAGAGAAATTTGCCTGCTTAAGTATAACAGAAATTGCCACTGTATTCATATAATTCTTCGTAGTGTAATTTAAGAAAAAGTACACTATCCATATCACTATTGAATAAAAGGCAAAAAGATGCTATTACACTATCATGACAGCTCTCCTCTTGCTACTAAGCGACATAGATAAATGTGTCTGCTTATAACTTACTTGGCTAGGATCCAGGCTTGGGGGTGGAGTTTGGGAATAATCTTCCACCTGGACATGGGATAGGAGCACCCTGCAACCAAGAGGGACAGTGTTCAGGGATGTTCTACGTGTTTTGGGAAGGTTTTGGCAAATTGCTTGCTTCTCCTGGAAGCTTTGAAGTTCTATCACACTGATAAAAATCTATTTGAATCAGTGATTACGTTCAAGGAGGAGACAAACTGGGGGCCAGACAGGCAGTGTTTTCGTTCATATTGGCAGACATTTTAATTTATCTCCATTTTTAAAGAATTTGTAATTAGCTTTTGAAAGCCTTGATAATATTTATTGAACATTTTTGTGCCATTAGTAATGAATTATACTTGTGATGACATGTAAGATTTCTTTTTTTTTTTTTCAATGAAACCTGGAAATATTAAAAAAAAAATACATTTCCAGTGCAAAAAAAAAAATGCAAGGGAAGAAGAGTGAGGAGGGCTCTGAGCCTAACAGTGTTTATAATCTTTTTGCAAAACAGGCTTAGTTTTTATGCAACTTGTGGTACAATATCAGGAGATCACACCAAGACTAGTATCCTGGAAAACCAGTTCAAGCCTGGTAAAATTCATCTGTGCACATCAGCGCAGGCCAGAATGCAAGAGCCAGAATTTTCTTTCTAGGATTTTTCCCATTGTACAGTGTCTAACAACTATTAGGTGAAGTTTTGTGCTCAGAAATTGAAGTAGTAGCAATGAAGTAATATATGAGGCAGGCAAACTGTGTTCTAAGGCTGCCTGCACCTGGTACTACATCTTCATTTCCATGGGTTTTTCTCATATTCTGACCTTTAGGTTTAGAGCCTAGAAGCAAATTCCTCCTTGCCTTCTCCATGCTCTGAGAAGACTACTTAGTGGCATTTCTAATCACCAAGAGGTGTCCCACAGCAGTGGAAATGCAGGCAAGAGTTAGGAAAGAAAAAACAACAACAGCATTTTCTTTATTAACTTATTTCACTGACGAGGGAAAAGTTATACAAGAAAAACAGCCTTTTCTACCTTTTTTAGCTGCCCACTATGTGGCTAAGGCTTAAACAAGCAATTATTTTCTATTATGGGCTAAAGTACTTTTTAAGGACGTTTCCTGTGCTGACAGAGGGGCGGCTGTTTGTAAGGAGTCTTCTCTCCTGGCATGGATCAGTCCACTTGAGTTTAGTTTTTCTTGGTCATTTTTTCATGGAGAGGTATTTCTAGGACAGAAACAGTCAGAAATCATACATCACACATATTTACAACTACCTATAAGGAGATGAATGATGTGGGCATTGGTCTCTTCTGCCAAGTAACAAGCAACAGGGTGAGAGAGAATGTTCTCAGGGGATTTTAGATTGGATATCAGGGAAAATTTCTTCTTCAAAAATGTCCAGCACTGGAACAGGCAGATAGGGAAGTGGTGGAATCACCATCCCTGGAAGTATTTAAAAGACATATAAATGTGGCACTTGGGGACATGGTTTAGTGGTGAGCTTGGCAGTGCATGGTTAACGGATGGACACAATGATCTTAAAGGTCCTTTCCAACCTAAATTTTTCTATTTGTTTCTCTACATCCTGTGTTCAACAGACAGCTTTGCCTTGTCTCCAGTAGAACAAAATCATTTTGTACCTCCCCTTGAGGTGGATTGTGTAACCCTACCACTAACAAACATTGGCAACTATGGGTTTGAGTACTTAAAAGTAGAAAAAAAATTATAGACACAAATATATTTTCCGTGTTTGCTAATAAGTGAATTTATTATTAGAATAACCATTAAGAAAAAAATTAAAAACATCACCCAAATGCCACTTTTGTAGCATTTAGTAACTTGTTTATTTACCTTCTGAGTGATTTCTGCCTGGATACCAGAAAATAGGAGGAATCAAGAAAAGTGGTAAGAAAGTATCTGCCAAGATTATTTTTTTATCCTCCTCCTCTGAAATATTTTTCGTGCTTAATGCTGGAAAGATTGTTTTTTTCCATCCCATTTCCCTGTTAGGTGTGCAGGCACAGACAGGGCCATGAGGACCACACTGGCTGAGGTGTAGTGGTTGGTACCTCTGTTCTCATCACCCAACAGGGAAGTGCAGAGCTCACACCCACACTGGGTGGGCCCTGGTCCTGCCTAAGCACAGCTGCTTGAAAGCAGTGGCTTTGCAGCAGCACCCCCCTAAGGGTCTTTTGCCTGGTAGGATAAGACCTTTGAGAGAGGTGACAACTTCCACAGGTGCTGTGAGCATCAGACTTCTCAAAAAGATTCCCTTGGCTATATCATTCTCTTTTACCCCCTTAGGAAGAGATATATTCACTCAGTATTACCTATGTTTGTTTTGGCTTTTTTATTGTCTGCTTCCCTGTCTCTATTTACCCCTCCATTATCCTGAGTAACTTATAACAGTTCTTTAGGAAAAGAAACATTGGATTATGTTATTTCTTGAAATTCACATGTGTTCCCTTGTTACACTATAAGTAAGATCCTCCCATGCCAATCCTCTCTCTTTCTCGGCATGGCAATAGCATTTATTCCAAGTAGTAGTTCACGTCTGCTTTTCCAAAAGTTACCTTTCTTATCACCATCTTGTTACTCCAAGACAGTAGAGCATTTTGAATGCCTGACATATTTAAAAGGAGAATCTGGCAGGGAGAGGAGATGTCAAGAACCTGTTGACATTAAATATAAATATCCCAGGCGACGGATTGTTTGGGGATTAGGGTTGTCCTGATGAAGAGGGAGGAAGGTGCAAGAAGGAGGAACATGAGCGCATCCAATGAGTTTCCCCACTTGTTGTTAAACTCCAATATGCAACTCTAAGAAAGAAATATTGACTTATAAAAAATATGACCCTGAGTTAGTGAAGCAGTACCTTAGGAACATTACAAGTTTATAGTCTCAGATAAGTTGTGAAGTATCACTTCCTTTCAAAGATCTATTTAAGTTGCTAGAAAAGTAGAGAGTCTTTTTTTAAGGTTGGGTATTCATTTTGCCTGTGAAGGCTGAGAACCCCCCAGTGTATCTCACTTATCCTTAACGTCTCATGATTGTCTGTAGGCTGTGAAAGATATCCTGGCAAGTTAAGCCAGTAAAAGGAGGAAGACCAATTAGGAAGATTCAGTTTATGTTGTATTTAAAACAGGTGCTTAATAAAATTGAGGGTGCAATTGAGGCTCTCTTCTCTGCTACCTAAAATGCCATGAATATAATCCTATGTGGAGCAAAGAGTGCATTTGCTGTTCTCATTCCCAGCCCAGTGGTAAAAAGAATGAGGACTGATAAGCAGTGGCTTTGCAGAGCACGGTTTTACAGACACTCACCTAGGCTAACTCTCGAGCCTATGTTTTTCTTCCTTCCCTACAGGGCTTGCTCTCAGAAATCCTCCGAAAAGAAGAGGATCCCAAGACTGCCTCGCAGTCCTTGCTGGTAAACCTTCGGGCTATGCAGAACTTCTTGCAGCTGCCAGAAGCAGAACGAGATCGAATTTACCAGGACGAAAGGGAAAGGAGCTTGAACGCAGCGTCTGCGATGGGCCCGGCGCCTCTCATAAGCACACCGCCCAGCCGGCCTCCACAAGTAAACCTCTCTCTGCCTTTGGGATTTGCTTGTTGTGTTCTCTCACTGTCCCGCTGGGTGGGACCTCTCTGAAAAAGAAGAAACCTTTTGCTGTCGCACTTTTTAAACACTCGTACAATCATTACTTGCAGTGCATATTGCAAATTAAATTAAGAAATATAATGGATGGTAGTAGCAGTTTATTGCTACCTATTTTCTAATTTTAAGATAAATTCTATCCATTATGGTTCCTAAAGAATTTTTTGCTCATTTTATTGAGGTACAAGCTTTACTGGGCATGGGCGATCATAGCTTTTAGCTGTCATCTTTTCTTATAATTCTTGAGTTCTTTATGTTATAGCCTCAGATAGAAATTTTGGAGATTTGGGCCATTAAACTGAGAGGGACTAAAAGCAGAAATGTGAGTACCTCGTAGTGCCTTACAAATTATTTTTCCAGAAAGCAAACAGGTAAAACTAAAGTGATGAGGGAAAGAAGATCCCATCCCAAAATGCTGGGCATGCTTTCACTGGCTTGAGCTACTGACAGCTGTGTAAAATAACAGGCTTGCTATATCCATTGCTCTGAATAATTTGGATATGTTCATTAAAGCTTCATGTAGTATTTGTAAAAATGAAACTATTGACTTCTTTAAAAATTATTTAATTCTTGAAAAATTACAAAGTTTGATAGAATGGGATCGAGAGATTCAATGGCGCAGTCCTTGTGTCGATCAATGTAACTCTCTCATTTGTTTTAAGGTACATAAGAAAAGCATGTGAGCCATAGGAATGCACAGGATTTCCACAAAGAGACATGGTTCACTTCAAAACCTGTGTATTTTCAGAAGTACTCTGCATTGCTGTGGCTCAAGGTTGTACCAATGCAAGGAAAAATAAAATTGATCTGCAGATATGTGGGAATCATGCTAAGTCTAGTTTTGCTAAACAAAGCAAGGCTTTGGGATTCTGGGAATTTTGTGACGGGTGAGTTTTTGACAAAAACAGCAGATTTTTGTTAGCCAGTCATAGGCTTGTGATTGTGACTATGTTCTATACCCGTTCGGAATGCTATAAATTCCTCTCGAGATTATTTTTCTAATTTTCCTTCAGCTAATGGATACTAAGGACCACACTAAAGTAAGAAATAACAAAATTGTAGGAGAGAGGACAGAAGATCACCTTGACCTGCTGCAGTACTTTTCACAAGAGAAGAAATTTTTAGCAGAGAAAACAGACTGGACTAATGGTGTAGTTTTGTTATCATTAACTGAATTTAGTCTGTAAAATCCACTATAGATATTTTTCAAGATAAAGGACAAGAATCTATTTACATAGTAATGCGTTAGTGGGAAATAGTTAAATAGAGATAACTGTGTTTAAAATAACATTTGAGTTTGTTTTAATATCTGTACCTGCTCCCACAGCCCAGGTAATTCAGAGCCAAGGCTAACCCTCCTTCTTAACTTATCTCTTTCTGCCAAGGTAATGTCTCACTCTGTCTCAAGTGGTCTTGGGCAATTTCACAGCTAAAGAACAGAGTTAATTACAGGACCTTCCTGAAGGATGTCAAGTCAGAGGTAGTCCTTGTACTGGTTTTAATTCACACTTTAAACTGTATAAATCCCTTGCAGCCAGAAAGAAAGTGAGACTTAGGGGTTTTCTTAACTGACAAAACATACTGTAAGTCCAAATTCAGTGGGAAAGGGGGAGGCTAAATCTATCTGTCTCTACTGTACCCTTGTTTATAATTACATTTCATTTTTTTGGTGTGAGTCAGGAGTATAGTTAACCCAATTGCCACAGTTCAAAGCGGAAACAGCATACGTTTTTGTTTTAATCCTTTTCAAAAGGAAAGCAAGTTTACAAGGAAACCTTATAGACTAGTACTTGAGGTCTACAGAACAAAGCACTTATTTTTTCAATTGTTGTGCTCTGTCATTCAGCAAAACACACATTTTCCCTAGTGAATAGATTGAGAATGTAGTAACCTCTGAGTTGTGATTCTTTGTCACCATCTTACATGTTTCCAGAATTCCCCACTATAAACATCTGAAGCACTTTTCACCTGCTGCTAAGTGTTCAGAGTCCTAAGTTTGAAAACTGAAATATCTGTGTTGGTAAGATAACTACAATACCTGATGCTTGAAAAAATAGTGAAATTATCCTAGTTGTAACACTGGCAAATATAACTTTACAAATCACAGCAGAAATAAATTACAATCAGGACACTGCAAAATTTTTTATGCAAACTGCTACTGTGATACCTCCCTCAAAATGTCCACAGTTTATTGAATATTTGATACTAAGGAAATAAAACTACTATAATCCTTACTGCTAAATTTATTATAAGCAATTATTTAAAGATCACTTTGCAGGAATACAGCATAATATTTTTCCAGCTTGGCTGTGAGCTTCTCGGATAACCATTGAAAGAGAAAACAGACCGTTTATCCTGACAACAGAATTTACGCAAGAGCCAACATATTTAATATTAAATCTTTAGGCCAGTGTAACATTTGAAACAATTAAACTATGAAACCATGAAAAATGGGAGCTAATATGCCACACATGAAGGTTTATTTTGCAATTGCAAGTTATCAGTTTCGGAAGGATGTGAAAATAAACATCCTGAAAAGGATCTATTTTGCATTTTTGTGTTGCCAACTGGTGGCCAGACAGTAGAGCAGACTTAACCATTTAGCAGCTGAGCTTGTTCTGTGTAAATTTTGCATTCTGTTGTATGCAAAAACAGAAAGTGTGACCTTGGATATCTGATTGGATAGTAGGAACTCACCAAGCATAAACTCTGGTGCCTGAGTTAGAAGGAACAGTGTTGAATTTATCTCATTTTTCCAGCATTCTTACTAGTTGCTACTTGAGCTAATGTATCTGGATTGTTTCCAACTCTTTTTTGAAATCCTTTAAGAAGCTCTTTGTCCCCCTTACTTCTCCCTTTCTCTCTGACTTAAACAAAATGCAAAATCTTACATTTTTTTTTTTTAATTGAAATCATTAGCCTCTAATGCATGAGCTTTTGGGATGCGTGTATAGCCCTCTAAGCTGGTCAAGTTGTAAAAGTCCGCTACTATCTTCCACACTGGTGGACTGAGCACAAGGAGACGGCGTACACAAGGATTTTTCCCTTGGACATTGTTCGAGTTGCCACCCCTGGGGCAGAAGCCTGTCTGTCAGGCTATTTCCTGGGGCACTGGACTTTATAAGTATTAGCATCTCCATCAGGTAGGTACTGCATGGAGACATCATTTAACCTCCGCAATCTAGAAGGAAGGGAAAAGATCCCTTTGTGTTCCATTTAATTTAATTATTCCCCTCCACTCTGCAACACCTTCATCTTGCAGATCACCTCACAGAGGCCCTTTTTGGGTGTTCCTAGGTCAAGCTGAGAGAATTAATCTATTGCATGTTATGTGGAGATGGGAGCATCTGGGGATACTCTAGAGGATGCTGAGGTGCTAGGGATGGCCTTTATGTCTCATCAGGGCAGTTTGGGATGTGGGGGGAAGTGATTCCCCTCTCCTCTCGAACTCCCAGTTTGTTGGGGAGGACAGAGACAAGTGGCCAAGTTATAGATTTTCTTTTTCAAAATATTCTGCTTAAGGGTTTTTAGCCATCCTGCTAAAACCCTTAAAAAACCCTTAAACCCTAAAACCCTTAAAACATCCTGCTAAAAGTTATAAACACCTCTTTCTCAGGAGAAGTAATCTCCATTTCAGCAGAGTCAAGGAAGAAATCTTTCTTGCCACCCATATTCTCCAAAGAAAATTTGTGTTAACTCTTGGGACCCATCATCATCCTGTGTAAAAACAGAGTACATGTAATGTCATGAGCAGAATGTTATTTTAACAAGGCAGTGTTTTAAGAAGTAGCCACAAATCTTGCATGAGTCATGGTTCTAGGTACTCGGTGACCAAAGCCTTCATCTCATAAATACAATCCTAGCCTCCCTCTGACTGCAGATAAATTACAGTTCCTTTATGTTAAAGCAATCGTAGGTTAAGTCTCAGAAATAGGAGAATACTCTTAAAGACTGGTATCCTTGAGAGCACTGCTTTGATGGTGTTTGAGGGCCAGTGAATCTCCGTTGCAAGGAGTTCTAGATTACACCAGCTTCCATGAAACTTTATGGTGTAGTCCTAGTCCCCTATGCATATGTCATATATCACCAGCAGCAAAATTTTTGGTTTTAAGTTGGCAAAATTTGAGATTTAGGTTGATAATCTTTGTGCCAAGTTGCATTTTAACGAAAGTAAAAATGAACAAAATAATAAATGCAATCCTCTCCTCCCACCCCCGCAAAAACCACCATGGAGGAGAGTTAATGGAAACCCTGACACTTAACTATAACTGCTCTTCCAGGCGCCACTGTAATAATGGAGTAGTAAACCTTGTCCTGATAAAAGCTGTTCTGAAAGCAACAGCATTTATTGTACCTCCTCTGCTATTTGCAGAGCAGAACTGAAAAGTAGTTTGTTTTGCCTGGAATGAACTACTTTATGAATTTTAATGTACAATGTAATATTAAAAGCTAAACCAGGATTAAAGAAGATTTTTGTTCCCAAGCTAAAACAGTACTTATGAGAATGTGTTATATAAGATTTTTTTGTTTCACTTTCGATGGGGAAGGAATGAGCTTCCATGTTTGTGAAAACCTCTTCATACTGGTTATTCCTTCTATGACAACTTACCCTTTTTTTAGGAAAATTGAATTAATCCAGAACTTCTTGCTGCTGTAATCCATCTTATTTGATGAGAAGATATATCTGGGTAGGCCAGGAGGAGATGGATGTGTTTGATTTTTTTCAAGTATTCTTAGAAGACTAGATTGATTGGTGACAGGAAGATGGCCAAATGAACTCCTGATTCTCAGTGTGTTACATTTGTAAAATAATGCTCCCCTCTTCAGTTAGGATTTGCAAAATTTGGTTACTTGCAAAAAAAAAAAAAAAA